>PVIA01007593.1:0-81347 GCA_004024845.1 Tonatia bakeri | reverse complement strand
GGGGGTGGTTATATGGTTTGACTTCCCGCCGGAGCCAAGGATTGGCTCTTGGTGAACAAAGAAGCCACATATCATTGGTGGTTCCTGGTCTGACGTAAGCGCCTCTTATGGGTCAGAGTTCAGCCGTCATCTTGGTTTGTAGTCCAGATGCCATCTTTGTAGTCCAAACACTATAATTGATTGTAACTTTTGTCTTACCCCGCCCAACCTAACTGTAGCCTTGTCTACTTGCCTCCAGCGGGGCTAGAAGCAGGAAGAGCACGTCACAATGTCCCGACCGTAGTAGAGTCTTAGGGATCCAGCTGTGCAGACCTCTCGTTCCACAGACAGGGAACCCAGATCGGCAGAGATTACTTGACCCGCCCAGGGGCTCCCAGATGGTTTAGGGCAGCGCACAGAGTTTGGCACGAGCCTTCATCTTTAGGGTTCCTCATGGCCAGGCTGCATGGTGAGACCCACAGAGGGACCTTGGACCTGGATCTGACCTGGGTCCCCGCCCGTGAGCAGCTGAGCAAAGCAGTAATGGGGTCTCAGTCTAACCCCACGGCGAGAGCACCCACCTGGAAATCCTGGCAGAAAACCGCAGCTACAGGGATGAGGGGCCCGTGGCAGAAAGTTGGTGACTTATGTTTTTTTATTCTTTTTTTCCCTTCTACTTATAGACAAATTTTGGTTGATAGTAGAAGACAGGGGAAAAACTAGAATGATGTGTAGAACCCATTAACCTCTATTTTTTTTTTCCTAATTTCCCAGCCTCTGCTGCTGTTGCCAAGGGCCACTACTGACTGAGCAGCAGGAGTAGCTCTGAGAATAAGCAGAAATAGGGAATTTTCAGGATCAAGACCCAGGCTGACCCCCATGGAAGGACTGAGCCCTTTGGGCGTCTTGGAGGGCAGCGCCAGTCACAGAGGCAGCAGAGGGGAGCGTAGGGGCCTTTGCCTTGGTCTTCCAGGCTCTGGCGTGACTCCAGGCGATTGGCAGAGACGGGCAACTCCCAGGAAGAGTCAGCTCCTGTGTATCGTTTGGTCGTGCTACTCTGGCTGCAGGCTCCCTGCCGGCCTGGGGAGTCACAGCAGTGGCCGTGTAGGGGCAGGGTGGTTCTCTGTCAGGATAGATGCGGTATTTGTGCACACGTGACTGGCTTCCTCACCTGGCATGCAGAGGAGTCGTCCGTCCCACCAGGGCATCCGTCTGGTTGGGTGAGCCTTGCTTCCTCTCCGCCCCCTCCCTGGCACCCGACGGTTCCCTAGACGTGGCATTCTGCAGAAGCGTCGGGAGCCCAGACACAGGAGCGACTTGGTTCTGTAAAGGGAATCCCCGTACCTGCGTTCATTGCTGGATTCTCCAGTCGATGGCTCTGAACTCTGCAGGAGAGAGCTGGGCTTGTTCTGTCGGTGCTAAGAGTTCCTGGTGTGGGGCACACAGAATCGAGAGAAATACTGGGTGAAACAGATTCCAGCGGATTCCAGGAATCTAATTCAACCTAACAGCCTTTACAGAGAAAATTGGGACACAGCCCCCCCCGCCCGGATCAGTTTCCGTGTTATTAAAAGTGAACGTTTTAACTGAGTGGAGTGGAAGATTACTGGGGGACCTTGGTAAAATGCGGGATCTGAACCAGGAAGTCTGAACCAGCACTGCAGATGCCGCCGCTGCTGCCACTGCTGCTGCGGCCACTGGACCACGCTTTGAGGGGCAAAGTGACAGAGCAGCGTAGTGACCAGCGTGGGCTTTGGAGTCACACACACCTGGGTCCAGTTCCAAACGCCCTCCCTCGGCCACCACGTGCCTTTGGAGGAGCTCCTTAACCTCTCCGGGCGTCCACTTCCACCCACAGCCTCTTCTCAGCTGCAGGGGAGAATCATCGTAACTACATCGCTGAGGTGGTCCTTGTAAAGCCTAATTCTCCACAGTCCTTGCGCGTGGTCAGGGCTCTCTGAGTGTTATTGCCGTCATTATCATTATATTAACTCACCGTGGCAAGACGGACAGGCTTGACACTGGGAAAGCCTGCCCGTCTCCCTCCCGTGTTCCATGGTCTGCTCCCTTTACCCTTGACTTTACCTGGCCCTGGACAAGACCCACCTTGTCTTGCAGCTGGGAGCGTGGCACTCAGCCATCAGCTACCTTCCCGATTGGAGGCGGTGGCCGCAGCGCCGGCTTAGAGCTCAGCTGTGTTTGCTGGGTCCCCAGAACGATGTCCTTCCATCAAAACAGCCTTGAGTTTCTTTCTCTTCTCCTTCGTTCACTGTGCGTAGATCCATCCGCTTTGTTTGCTGCCATCTTTTAACACTGCCCTCGGGGAACCCGGGGCACCCTAACCGAACACAGTGCCGGCCCGGGGATGTGGAGTGTGGTCACCACCCAGTGACAGCCTCGGAAGGCAGCCTTTCCTCTAGACGGGAAGTCAGCAGACTTCTTCCTGTAACAGAGGAGATGGGAAGTATCCAGTACTTCAGGCTTCCCGGCATGCAGGCTCTGTCCCAGATACTTGCCCCTGTGCTCTGGAAGCTGCTGTAGACCACACGTAAACCAATGGGCGAGGGTGCGTTCCAGGGAAATGCTCACAGAAGCAGCTCGCAGGCTGGGTTTGACCTGAGCTGTAGTTCGCTAGGCCCTGACTCAGAGAGGTTAAATATTTTTTAAATTTGGAAAAATATATAGGATTTTAAAATGCGTAGATTATGGTGAGGTTTGGGCTGTTTTAATGCAGATTTTATCTGTCTTTCAAACTCAGTCAGGAACCTTGGTGCAAGGGTGCAGGGCAAGGGTTCACCTCCCCTTCAGCTCTGTCCTCGTCTTCTCCGTGCACGCTCGCGTTCCCGCCTAGATGCATGCAGTGCCTCTGCACACGTGCTCAGCGTTGACCCGGAGCCCCCGTGGCTGTGAGAAGCACAGCCTGCATGTGCCGCGCCCGAGGAGCCCACAGGGCAGCTGTCTGTCGAGGCATGGACACTTCAGACTGAACGTCACGTTCATCAGTTTAACTGGTTTCCGCCTGGAGTCCAGAGTGACTTTCCAAGGCTGTCATTCAGATCATAGCACGTTTTTAGACCCAGTAGCTTCCCATCACTGTGCAAATGCAAACCCCTTCCCACGTGCTGTGAGGCTGTGCAGGACCGCCCCTGCCCGCCAGGCATCCCTAGCTCCTTGTTCCAGCCCCGCTGCTCTCCTGTCTCCAACAGGCTTGTGGCCACCTGAGGAACATCTGCTGGCGGTTTCTCCTGCCTCGAACCGTCTGCCCTAAGCCTTACCTGGGCTGTGGGTCTCAGTTTCAATGTTAGTTCTTCCAGGAAGCCTCCCTTGCCCACCCAGCTAACACAGCCACCCCACCACCACTTCCTTTTTCACTTTCTCCATAGAACGTGTGGCTCTCCGGAACTGTCTGTGCTGTTCTGACTCGGACAGCCCAGAGCCGGCATCCATGTCACGGTCCCTAACAGGACCACCTTCACTTTCCATGCAGTCCACATACATGGGGTGTTCCTGGGCCACCTGCTCCTCTGATCAACCAACTACAACTTTGAGGGTCCCACTCTCCCCTCAGGATTAATAATTCACTAGAATGACCCAAAGAACTATGGAAAACACTACATTTAAGATGAAAGTTTTATTTTCAAGGATAATCCACGTGAGGACCAGCCGAAGGAAAAGAGGCAAAGGGTGAGGATGTGGAGTCCCCATGTCTCACGCAGGTCCCCCTCCCAGCCCATCAGTGTGCGTCACCCACCAGGGAAGCCCACCCAAGCTTTAGTGTCCAGAGTTGTCATTGGGGTTTTATTGTGTGACCACGACTGAGTACAAAGCATCCACTCTGTGATTGCGTTCAGTCTCACCCTTCCTTCTCCTCCCCGGAGATCAAGCTGGCATCTCGATGTCCAAAGCCCCAGCCCTCTAACCCCATGCTCAGTCTTCTGGCAGGGCCAGCCCCCGGCTGGAAAGTATTGGAGGGTCCGCTGGGAGGCCACTCGTTAGCATGAATTTAGGAGTGGACCCAGGGGCCCACAGTGAAGAGCAAAAACACTGTCACTCGGGAAGTTCCAAGGGTCTAGAAGCTCCATCACTGGGGACAAAGACCGTGTAAGTTATACCTTACACAGGAACCTGCTCTTTGTTTGCACGATCCCCCCCAAAGAGTAAATGGGAAGGAACTCAGGCAGAGATCTGCCTCCAAGGGCAGTGCCCGCCACACGAGACACTGGCTGTGAGTTCACCAGATGAATGAGAATGCTTAAAGAACCACAAAAGACTTAAATAAACATTGCAGACTGACAATGGAGGCAGTGCCACGAGGCTCTTCATGGTGAATTGCAGAAAACTTGCACAGACAATAACTGCTGTGGGGTGTAAGAAAGGAGCTATCGCTTGATTTATATGCACGACTATTTTTAACCACATAAAGCTTTGCACCATTTACTCATCTTAACACAGCAAAAACTTTTATACCTTGAAAATCCTCTGAATCTGATCATTATCTTCAAATTAAAGATTCAGGAAAGACTTCTTTTTCTGAGTTGTTACATTTTCTTCTATTCTTTCTAACTTATGATGCACATGATGTATTCAATTTGTAGAACTCGTGGTTTAATCTAAATTAGGTTACCCACCCCCCAGCCCTTCAGGGATCCATGCACACTGTTGCACACTTCTCTTTACCCACGTCTCAAGGTTGTTACTGACAAAATTACAATTAGTCTGCACTTCAAGCCTATTGTTAGGGTGCTAGGCTGAGCGCTGTAAACTACCTCACTCTGGCGTAATTAAAACTGGGTTCCAGTTCATCTGTTTTATGATACTGACTCGGCTTTTCACAAAGCCTCTTCTCGCAGCCTGAACTGCGCACGGGGCTCGGAAATCCAGGAACTTTGTTGATGCAGACTCAAAGGAGAGCCTGCTCGTGAGGGTTGCTGACACTTCTGTAGTAGCAGTTTTACTGTAGTCGTTCGGATTTTTAAAAAATTGTACTCAACTCTTGCAAACATTAAGTAAGATTTGTTTTACTGTCATTAAAACAAACCCTAATTCGAAGCTCACCAGGTATGTGTGTCGAAAACAGTGCATTTGAATTTTATTATTCGCCCACTGGAATGGGAAGCTGCTCCTTGGAACTGGGTGGAAGGTCCCAAGTTAAGAGTGGGCGACCCCCATCTCCTACCCTTATGTTTTATCTCTGAGCCAGTCCAAGAGCCTTAAAGCGAGTGAGTGGCTTCAAGCCGCCTGCAAGGGGGGAAGTGCCAGTTGCTAGACCAGCACTTCGTCAGGACTCTCTCACTCCTTAAGTGTGGGTAGAAAAACCAGACTCAGCAAGGCTGGCTTGGTCTTTTCAAGAAGGAGGGTTGTTTGCTCATCGAGAGTCTACCTGTTCCTCTTCCAGTTGGGTTAGACAATGGAGGGGCTTGGCAGTCCTCTCTGCAGTTTCTGTGGGTGGTGCTTGAAGCGTCCCTCAATTCAGTTGCAGTGGATTATCCTCATCAATTTTGTGTTAAGGTATTTGGACCTTTAGAATTTAGTTCGGTTACACTGACTAGGATGCAGATTAGGGTCTGACCTTACAGTATGGTCCGTGACTTGGACATGTTCTGCTGGCCTTCACCAGACTTGTGACGGGCATGTATCTCAGATATGCCCCTGGTTTCTCTTCCCCTGTCACTGGAGACAATAGTGTGACTGACTCAGGGAGTCAGGACTGCTGTGGGGTGACCTCCTTTTATCGGGTGCTTGGTTTACGCTTACGGTTTGGCCAAAGATACTAAGTCAGCCCTGACTGCCTGGTTTTCTCCATACCAACAGCAAACAAATCACCAGAAAGCAAAAAAGTAGCACTTTTTATTAAATAAACTCACACCTTGAATTTGTGAAAAGAGAACATGACCCAAGAATTCAGGCTGAGAAGATACTCTTTTTTAGAAATTTCTTTGCTCGCATGTCTTCATTCTTTATGTCTGTATTTCAAGAAGACATACTCTTTGTCTTAATCATCCAGACTTATACATAGAAAAATGCACCTGTTACTGTTGAGGGACAATGGCAGTTCAATGGACCGGAATTAAATCTGGGTGCTTCTTTGCCGTGGAACTGATGATTTCCTTGGCATATGCTGCTGACTCCAGTAAGAGATTCCCTGGGTCTCGAACACCTGTAGGAGATAAGACTGTAGTTCACGGTGGCATCCATAGTAAAGCAAACTTTGCAGCTGCTCTTGGGGGCTCAGGACAGAGAATGGGCTGTCGATCCCACCCTGGGCCTTCAGTGGCCACAGGGTTAAATCCAGACTTACGACTCTACAAATTAGTGAATCGCATTTGGCGCAATGAGGGAACCCAACCAAAGCACCCCAGTTTGAAACATCAATTCTTAGGACTTATATTTTTGAGAAATTTCCTGAACTATTTAATTATTTGGGCTTACTTAACTCCAGAGTTGGGGAAGGAGAATTTCTCCTACCCTTTTCCTCCTGCTGACTGGGCTAATAAATTGACATGAGGCAGATTGGCAGGAGAAAAACAAATTAAAGTTTTATGACATGTACATCATTTTGGCAAGCCACTCCGTGTTCCTGGGTCTCCTACAGAAGGGTACCTTCCCCTAGTTCTCAGAGCTTCTGCAGTGGCTGCTGTTTCTTAAAAAGAATCAGCCCAGATAATGGAGGCAAATCTGAGAGTGGCAAATGCCACTCCCTTTGGAGCACTAAATGAGTGACGAACTGTCCTTTAATTGAGATCGAATCTGTATGTGTGTAGGACGAGAGTCCAGGGATACATTTGAGTCTGTGGCTTTTCGTGCTGGTGTTTCCAGAATCATTTCATGCTGTTTCACCCAAAAAGCCACAGAAAACCTCCGACAGCCCTGCTCTCTCTGGGGCAGGCACCCCCAACCCCCAGCCTGGCTGGGGAAGAAACAGCGCCGAGGGGGCCAGACCCCACGCCTCTGCTGCTGTGTTGGTAAACGAACGCTCTGGAGCAGCAGTGCCGGGGACCAGCCACAGCCCGTGGGGTCCATGTGGCAGCCCCTAGGAACAGGGAGTCACTGAGCATTTCCGGTGTGACTGGTGGGACTGAGGGTGTGAGTATTTAATTTTAATTAGTTTAAATTTAAACAGCCACACAGCGCTAGTGGCTGCCAAATTGGACTGCACAGGCCTAGAGTGAAGGGGTTCAAAACGAGCCTCCCCAAAATGTGCCACTTTGGCGTGCAGACTACGTAGAGCCGAAGGCAGCTCAGAGCCAGCAGCAGCAAGAAAAATGCTTCTCCTTCGTTAACTACCTGGGAGAATTTAGATGGGGGGCGTGGTCCAGCAAGAGCAGTGTTACCACCGGGTAATTTTGATCTGAATCAGCCCATCCGTAGGACAGGGCAGACAGCTGATCACTGCACATCTGTTCTTCTTACCGTCCCGTGAGTGAGCCTCCTCCCCTCTGATGCCCCGGCCCCGCCCCGTTCCTCAGCTCCGGGTGGCACGTGAGACTCAGTGGCCCAGCCTGTCCTCGGACCTCATTGTCATTGCGCTCCCCGCATACCTATGTGATAAAGTTGATTTTCCCCTGTTTGTCTCTATTGTGTCAATTTAATTGTTAGACCAGGTAAGAGAACCTGGAAGCATAGAGGACAGCTTTTCTTCCGTGTTAGGAAAGTGAGAAGCCACTCTGGAGAACCTGGCCCGACCAGGGATTCAGTCTCGTCTGTGGCTGCACGTAGGCCTGCTCCGGTCCTTCCCCGAGTGAAAACGTCCCTAAGGTGTAAGAGGGGAAAGGTGGGATGCTTCCTGGGGGACAAACCTGGTGTCGGAGAAGTCCGGAAAGGACCTGGGGTAAACATCACTGCCTGGAAGGTGATGCAGGAGTTTTCTCAGCTGCTCAGCGAGGTTCCCTCTGCACCTGTCAGCCAGGAGGATGGCGCAGGAGGCAGCGTTATATTAACTATGGATGAGTATTCTTTTTATGGGGAGAGGTTCTGTTTCATGTGTGGGTTCTATTCCTGAAATAACTGGTCTGCATACTGGACTGTGTTTAGAAGCTTACTTCATCAGTTTCTTTTAAAATTTTATTTTTAGCTTTGTATTTTGAAATGCAGTACAATCTCAATATTGCTTACTAGCAGAAAAAAAACGCTAAAGTAATATTTCAAATAGAGATACAGTTGCATTACCTCAAGCAGTGTATGCACTACGAACTCAGATGGAAGCTCCTAAGGGATCCTCAGGTTGACCTGCCCACACAGGCCCTCACACACCTTCCCCAGACCTGTCCTCGGCCAGCGAGGGCTGCAGAGTGGGCGAGGTGCACGCTCCCACTGGCTTCCCATTCCGTGCCCCTCTCTGCCCCGAGGCCTCACGAGGGACGCATTCACCCCCAACCCTTTTCCCTGCCACCCGCAGCGGCGTCCGCTTTCTAGTCCACCAGTTAAGTGTGAGTCACTGGCAGTTTAGGGGTACTCACTGGCTGTTTGGGGGGGGTGGTGAGAGGGCGGCACCGAGGTAGAGCTGTGAAGGCCTGGTCATGCTGACTGAGGAAAGGTTAGGTGGGGGAGGTAAGCGCTATAGACCCAAATTCGTATCTCCACAAAATCGGCCTGGTGAAATCTCACTTTCACTGTGATGGCGTCAGGAAATGAGGCCCTTGGGAGGGGATTGGTGCCCTTATAAAAGCCCAACAGCACTGCCTACCCCCTTCCACCACGCTAGGTCACAGTGAGCTGGTTGGAGACTCAGTGCCCAGGGTTTTGGTTTTTTTGGTGGAGGCTGGTCACACAGGCAGCCCCTGCCCAGCAAGTGCCCAAATTCCAGGCTCCCAGAAGTAAAGCACACATCCCATCACCTGTACCCATAGATAGGCACAGTGAGGCTCTCTACCTAGTTATTCAGTCCACCTTGCTGGAATCTGAGTCCCCAGGCACCAGCCCCTGGCCAGCCTCGCCAGCGGGCCGTACCCAGAAACAGTCAGACCTTCCCAGGAGTCTTTCCCTGTTTCCCCCATGCGTGGACACACAGCAGCACCCTCCAGCAGAACAAAGCCTCCCTCTGCTTTCTCCTCTGGCCCCACCCCCTTCTCCCCACCAGGAGCCCCCTCTCCCTCCAGCAGGAACCTTACCCACACCCACAGCTGCGCCTTCACACCTCACTTCCCACTCCACACCCTGACTTTCCCAGAGAGAAGTTGAAGAGCGGAGAATGGTCCGGTTTTTCGTGGAGCGGATTTCTTGTATCCCGTGGCCTGGGGTTGCCGCCGTGTCAGGCTCCTGAGCAGCGCCGTTGCACACCACGCAGAGCTCAGTGCGGGATGAAAGGACAGGACCCCTCGTTAGAATTTCACAAGGGCAACAACGTTAAACCGAGCATGGGGTCCTTCTAAGGTGTCAGAGGTCACACACCCATGTTCCTGAGGCCTAGGCAACTCCAAGGTCAACTCTAATCCCTGGGTATCCTCAGCAGACCGGTAAGAACTGGGTCTGTGAGCCTTGTTGCTCTGGTAGGTTGAAACCTCAAGGAACATTTGTGTGATGAGGATCAAAATGTGTGTGGGAAAGCATTCAACACAGGGGCTTCCTATAAATACTGGTGAGACATAGCATGTTGCTGAGGGTTTCCTAGGTTTGTCTCATCACAGACATTCCCTGGGGTGCCTGTCAAAATGCACATTTCCAGCCTCTCCCCCAGAGATTCAGACTCAGAGTCTCTAAAGGGGAGCCCAAGACTGTTTTTAAGACGTTTTCTGGAAGATTTATATGATAGGAAAATGATGGGAACTCTGGCTAAGAACACAGCATTTGGAGGCAGGCAGACCTAGGCTCAAGTTCTCCACTTAACCAGCAGCGTGAAAGTGGAAGAGTTACTTAATTTTGCTAAGCTTCAATTTCCTCATCTGTAAAATAGAGATAATTATGCTTGGTACAAAAGGTTGCTATGGCAATAAAATGAGACAAATGTGTATAAAGAGCTTAAAACAGTGACTGGTGCAGTGAGTTCTCAATAATGGTAGTTATAAATATTATTCAGAAAGAATAAAACTTCCCTAGACCCCTCAGTTTTGTAAGACTAAGGTTAAATGCAGATTGCAAAATGTAGCCATTGTGATTCCTGTGAAATAGAAGTCGGTCAGAAATAATGAGTTATAATCCGAAGTGAACAAAAGAATCAGTTTTCAATGAGGAGTGTATTTTGAGCACCAGCTGTATACCAGATATTATGACAGGCTGCAGACACAGAGGCATGACCAGTGGTTTTTGCAATTAAGACATCCATGACCTGCGTTAGAGTGAGTTCAAGGTGTGGGGAGATGCCTTTCTGCACGGGGAAGCACAGAAAGGCGAAGCAGAAGGTGCGGCCATCGCCCAGGGTGGGAGTGGGAAGGCAGGCTGGAGAGGACTCTCGGCGCCAGTCATCTCTCGTGGGGATTAATGCAGTGGGCGGGAAGCTCGAGCTGGAATTATAGGGTAATTAGCCCAAACCGGTAGCAGCAGAAGTTTCTGTAAAAAAAAAAAAAAATATGTACGTGACACGTAGTGAGCATTTGCATACACACTCGAGTGAGACAATGAGACCTGACCCGGAACCCGGAAAACCTGTAAGTGCCAGGCCACGAGCCAAGTGTGTTCCGTAAGCAACAGGACCCTGTGACCCAGAAATGGGAGGGAGGAGTAATCTTCGGAGGATGTAATTTAATCAACCTTGAACTCCTCCCGTGTGCTTGGCTTCAAAGATCTGTGCTCATACGGTTTATCTTTCTCCACTGTGTATTTTTAAAAAGTAAAAGAAATAATGCTAATAAAGAAAATAAGGCAGTTCAGTTAAGGGGCAACCACTGGTCTCTACCCAGGAGCCATGTAACATAAATGCACATGTAAGACTCCTCTCACAATATGAGTCACTCCTCTGAAGATTTTAAAGCTGCTCATTTTAAACAGGCCTTCCTTAATGTTGCGAAAACTCTGCGGAAAAGATAGCATTTTAATATTTATAACAAATCTGTGAAGTCGTTGGTGACTTTTTGCTGGCTTTTCTGTTTTGTTTCATTTATAGGTGGTGATAGTTGTCGGTGGAGTCGTGTTCCCAAAAAGGACATGTTGGAGTTCTAACCCCCAGGGCCTGGGCGTGTGGTGTTGTCTGGAAACAGGGTCTTTGCAGGGGCCCACGTCCAGATGAGGCCATGCAGGGTTCGGGGCAGGGAGCCTGTAGTGCAGAAGGGCTGGTGTCCTCATGAGAAGACAGGGACACAGACACACAGCGAAGCAGGTCATGTGGTGGAGGAGGCAGAGACTGGAGTTGCCCAGTCACTAGCAAAGGCTGGAACCTCCAGGAGGAGCCCACCCCGCCAACCCCCGGGTTTCAGGCTCCAGTCCCCAGAACAGCGAGAGAGTGCATTTTGGTGGTTTGTAGCGCCCAGTCTGTGGTGCTTTGTCGGGCCATCCTGAGACCCTAATGCAGCAACTCTGCAGCTGATCAGCCCCGGGAGCAGGCTGTGTGCACCACATCTGGGGAAGCTGAGACCTGGGTGGGACCGAGGTGAGGATGGTCTCGTCGAACGTGGAGTCCACAGGCTGCGGAACTAGCAGGAAGTTCTCTCCACAGGAAAACCTCAGCCACTTCCTGATGTGAGGAAGCCTTTGTGGTGAGCCCAGGGATGGTCACAGTTCTCATATACATAGTGGTGCAATAATGACTGTCAGTAGCACTTACTGAGCATCCCCGGGTGTCAGGTACAGCTTAAACACTTCAAAGTCACATAGTAAATGACAGAGCTGGAAGCAAACCCGGGCAGACTGGCTCCAGAGCCTGTCCTCTGAGCCCTTGCAGTCCAGCGAGGCTGTGCCAGACTCGGGCCAGGAAAACCGAGCCCTTTGTGGAACAGGGGCAGGTTCCCAGGCTCCCTCACCGTGCAGCCGACTCTGGGCTCCGGCGCTCTGCGGAGAGCTGAGGACTTGCAGCTGTAGAGAAAGGAACACCTGTATTCCCTTCCCAGGGCTGCCTTAACCAATCACCACAGACCGGCAGCTTACACAGCGCACTTTCATTCTCACAGTTCTGCAGGCCGGAAGTCCAAATTCAAGGTGTTGGCTAGGCCACGCTCCCTCCAAGGCCTCTGGGGGAGGGTCCCTCCTAGTGTTGTCTAGCTTCTGGCAGCTCCTGGCATCAGTCTCAGCCTCCGTCTTCACACGACCGTCTCCTCTCCGTGTCTGCGAGCCTGTTGTTGTCTCTTACTAGAAGGCTGTCATGGGATTTGGGGCCCAGCCCAGTTCAGTATGAACTAACTCATCCTGATCTTGACCTTAATTCCAGCTGCGAAGACCTTGTTTCCAAATACAGTCACATTCCGAGGTTTCAAATGGACATGGATTTTGGAGCAACACAATTTGTGCTACAACGGCCAAGAAACATCTGTCTGGTTGAGCAGAAACAGGGCCTACTCGGGAGCCTCTGGCTCTCTGAGCCCCAGAACTGTGTCTCAGGGCCTTAGCCTTCCCACCAGGCATTCAGCCCAGCTCTGCGTGGGGCGAGGTCCCAAGTGGTGCTGAGTGGGCTTCCCAGGAGAGACACCTCCAGGCAGAGGTCTGAGCCGCCCCCTGGGAAAGCCATCACTCTGTTGTCATTGCTGCCACCAGATTCTTTATCAATGAAATCCATTGTTTAGTATCTTGAAATCAATGTGCTTTGATGCATTCGAGAACTTGGTAGTTAAGGTCAAGACTGCAGTAATTGGAGTCGCCAGTTCACGAGTGGCAGGACCCCACGGAATCAGGACTCCCCCCACGCCAGGTGGAGGTGGATGAAGACACACCTTGGGCTGCAGAAAAGCTGCCAGGGTGCGTCTGGCTCCCTGTGGGCGCGCTCTCTGTGGACGAGGCACGTGGGCACTGTCGTGGGCAGAGTTGCCAAGTCTTTTTATCGGAGTGTGCAGAGGAGTTACAATGTATTTCTGTAAGGTTCTCTGAGCTGTTTTTTAACTGGTGTTTTTAATGGTTCTGCTGTTAAGTAAGGCTCATCCATTAGCTGATGTTCAGAAATAAGCTTAATTCTTTACCAATTCGTACCCCAATGTTCATGGTTTTCCAAGTGAATGCCATTTTCTATGTCTGTACATTTTTACTAAATCTGTTATTTTATGCCTATAAAAGTCTGTTCTTAGAAAAAATGATTTTTGCTGCTGAAAAAGACCATTAATTTCACAAATTCTCTACCCATGGCTCGCTGCTGTGTTTCTGCAGTGCAGCTAGCGGTGTGGTGGTTAATTCCGATGAGCAGTGCGGAGCATCTACCGACTCCTACGAGACACCGATGATTCAGGAGTTTAGCTGTGTTTTCCCCTCCAGTTCCCACCCCCACCCCTTAGGTCTCTTCTCAGTGGGAAGATGATGAGCAGACCCTTTTTCAAAACGACAACAGAATGTTGTCAGGAACATCATAACGGTTTAATTAGACTGCACATTTATTTAGAACAAGCATTTCAGTGGATCTGTACCCTTTTTTTAAAATTAAGAATTCCCTTGTCTGTGATCCCCATTGCTAGGAAAATGCACGTTTTCACACTCGGGCACAGCTGTGTGAACAGTTGCAGAGAGGTCCGGAACACGCTGAGGGCCACACACAGTCCCCGGGGCGAGAATTCCAGCTTTGGAAACCAGTGTCGTCATTTTTTACCCATTCATTATCATCATTAACCATTTCTCTTGGAAAAATACTTCAGTTGGCCAGCAGGATTCGTTTAAATGACACCCTTTTGTCGGAAATCTTTATTTTTGACAGGAAAAAGTGATTTTAAATGCAGTATTGTGGTTCAGGACCTTCCAGCCCTCACACGGACCTCCCCACCCTGGTTCCCCTCGGGTGACTTCAGCTCCCTCCCTGGAATGTGGGTGCCTTTGGGTCCGGCAGCCAGTCTATTCACCGCTCCACCTGCGCCAGAGGAGCCTCAGATAATGCTGTTACTTAGTTCTTTAAATTAGGGAGGGTCATTGTGTTAGCAAAACCCTCTCATTTTAATTTTAGGGAGGGTTTGTTAACATACTGACTGAAATTCACTCACTCTAAATGTAATCCCAGAGTCCAGGAGAGGTCATGCCTCCTGGCTGACTCCATTCCTGAAGAGCGGCATTAAGGAGGCGGAGCTGGGGGAGGAGTGCCCATGGGGAATTGGTGGGGGTGACAGAAGGCATCCCAGTGCGCTGAGAAGATTCCTCCTTTCCCTAGGACGGTCCCTACTGCTGACCCCATGGGATGAGGGTGTGTGGAAACCTTGCATAAAACATTTCTGTGGCTCGCCACTGGCCTTCACCAAACTTCATGATTTATTAAATTTGCGGATAATGATCTCTCCTTTTGTTTAATTAGTTCCCTCATAAAGAGACTTTATTCTTAGGAGTTTCACTAATTAAGATAAATAGACAATTAGCTTCTTGGCAACAAAAACAGCTACTTGTTTACCTCTGTATCCCCAACGCCTAAAACAGTGTTTGGCATAAATATTGTGCTCAGTCGAGATTATTATATGCATATTTCTTGAATGAAAGTAACAAAAATATCTATTACAAATGTAAGTGATTTATTCACTAATTCTAGAAAAGATTGATGGCAACTTACAACAATTCATTCAATAAGAGAGAACATTAAATATTACAATTGTAAGAATATACTAGAAATAGAGCAAAAAAAATGATATATTGCTTATAAGCAAATTTCTCTTTTAACAAGTAGACAAGGTGTCTCTTGAAGCAAATATTCTAATATTCCAAATGCTTTGAAAATTATACGTAGAACAGAATTTCTAGTATGTGATTGTGTCTTATATTTTTAAAAGTCATTTGTCAATCGGCTGCTTTACATTAATTGTATAGTTATTACGTGGAATTATTGCCTCTGATATTTTTCTTTGCTTATGGTAGAATTAAAAATAGCCTGTTAAGTCTTAACATTAATAAGAGAAGCTCAATTATGGGAACACAACTAGCAATACTTCATGTTCGTTCTGGCAGGCATTGTGCAAAATGCCCCATGCATGTGAGCACCTGTTACGGAGTGCGAGAAACTGCCCGTCTGCCCCTTCGGTGCAGGTCCCTTATCTCCTGCACCGTCGTTTTCTTTTTTTATTTTTTCACGTGGAACCTCTTGCAGCAAGCTCTTGTGAGACCGCACATGACCCAGCACGCTATTCATTCCAAACGTTATAAATAAATAGGGCTTTCTTTCCTGGCCCCTATCCTTTAAAATTTAATTAAAATGCTTCATCTCTCATCACAGGAATATATTCTTTTCTAACTTCTTAGCCTTGTTATTAGTTATAGTTTGGTTAGGTTTTTAAATAGAACTCGGGGTTTTTTCTCAGTGCCTCAGACAGGAAGAAAGAATGCCACCTGGAGTACCTGTCAGCCTGTCCCAGAGAAGAGTTTTTAATTGGACATCTATCTTCTTTAGCTAATCCAGATAGCTTATGAAGCAGGTATATGTGAGTAGCAAAATAAATTGCAGTATTGCATTCTACTTTCTTTGCCTGAGGAAAATATTCCTAAATGGACTCAATTCTGCTCTCCCTTGGGTATATTCTCATATTCCTGATCACAGATCTTCTTGATAACCTACCATCCTGTAGTACATTCCATTTCCAGGTAAATGCTTTCCATTTAGTGATGGGTGGGCCCCGCTTCCTAAACAGGCCCAAAGCTCTGCTGCAGCTCCCCTGTCATGGATGGCCCTGGAGATGCCAAGTGGGGAGGCAGGGGCTGCTCTGCCATCTTCATGTCCTTTCTCACTCGTGTGATTGTGGCATCTTGTGAAGTGCCAACAGATGCCCCTGTCACATCTTCCCGAAGCCCTGCTGCTCCCCTCAGTATGTGCCCTGCATCCACTCGAGGACAGGGAGATGTTCCAGGACACTGAGACAGCCAAATGACATCGAGAGGGATGGACACATAGATACCAACTGGAATATTGGGGTTCTAGGTGAATGAACAAACCTCTCCCCCCACCCAGACCTTCAGGCTTGTTTTAGGAATACGTGATCATGGAAGACTTTGTCATAAACTGATTTGAATGAGCCAAAA
Organism: Tonatia bakeri; assembly: GCA_004024845.1. Taxonomy (NCBI): domain Eukaryota; kingdom Metazoa; phylum Chordata; class Mammalia; order Chiroptera; family Phyllostomidae; genus Tonatia; species Tonatia bakeri. The sequence goes on along the minus strand of PVIA01007593.1, from coordinate 65,321 downwards.
TGCTTCTGAGGGTCCTCATTTTCCAGTGAGTACGGTGTCTTGCTGATTCAGTAGTCCAGCACGATTTAAAAGTATTGTTGCTTAGTTACTAAAGAGACCTTTGTTTTGATTTAATTCTTCTTCAAAATGATTTAACCAGAGCCACTACACTTGGATATAATCCCATAAGGGTGCTTTTCCTGGGGTCCGTGGTCCCCTAGGAAACCATTGCTTACAATAGATTCTTACAAGAGTCTGCAGCCGTTCCCAATAGCACTGGTCTCCAGTGTCTGAATCACTGTGTGTAAGCTTTTTTAAAAAGCCCACACACATTCGCAATCTTGGGAAGAAACAAACATGATATGGAACACTAAAAGGTGAACATACGACATATAGATTACCATGTATCCATTGAGTCTAAACCTCCCACTCTGAGCATTACACAGAGGCTCGTGAAAGCACAGAGTGGGGCCCAGGTGCCGAGAGAGCAGCATTATCAGCCTCTGAAAGCCAGGATATTGATGTGACCAGATGGAAAAACATGGGGACAGCTCTCTGTGGGAAAGAAGCCAGTGCTTGATGCCAGTAAGCTGACGAGGACCTCATGCATCCCAGAGAAAAAAGGCCTGCCTTAGGCTCACAGATTTTATACCAGGTGGCTAAGTGCTAAAGATTTTTATTTTTTGTCTTTGGTTTGTTTGTTTTAACATGTGCTCTGGGGAAAAAAGAAAAAGAATTGATGGGAGAAGTCTTAAAATACACTCTGTTCTTTTCATGAAAATGAGCAATTCAAATAATTTCTCTTGGATTTCAAGTAGACATTCTCCGTGATCTGTACATGCAAGTCCGGGCTCAGCTTCACCGAGCTGCAGGTCCTCAGCCTCACAGGAACGTATAGGACACCCCAGCCAGTACTTGATGAGCTGTTGTCTCTCTAGCTTACGAATTTATGGAGACTTATCTTCATAAACCTGATTTTCCTTCTAGAAAGAGGAGGAGAGGTTGTTTCTGAGAGCCGTCTTGACAGGAAAACTTACTTGGGAAAAGCTAAGAACTGAACAGTTCACGGTCTCTGGCAACAGTGACGGCCTGGGCAGCGTGCAACGCAGGAGCCTCCCGCGTCCCATTATGTGGTGTCTTGTCCTTACGAGAGTTTATTGATGGAAGGCGGCACCTCGTCTCCCACTGAGCATACACATATTTCACAAGACATCTAAATGCCCTCCGCAAAACAGAGCAAATTCAGAAAATGCAGGGCTTTTTCATTGGCCTCGGGGGATTACTTCAATTGCCTCAACAGTCTACCAGAGTATAAGTATCAAATTCTTTAAAGTTCAGATAAATAAATTGGGCTGTTTACCAGAAAAGTACGGTAGTCCTCACTCTAAGCAGTCTTTTTACGTTGACAATATAGGGATAATCTGTCTCGTGGCAAGCTAAACTGCATCAGAAACCTTGAAACTACATATTTATGTGAACATCTGGCTGAAAATACTGTTGGAATGTGGACGTGAAACCTGCCACCATTTTCCCGGGGAACGTGGCCTTGAGACTGGCTTTGGCAGCACAGCAAATTCACGCAGTCCCAGGGAACACGGAGAACCGTGAGAGCTGGCCGTGGTGCTGAAGTTGCTGGGTCTGTGCTCTCCGGTGGGTTGTACTGGTGGTAGGAGGTGGTAATAAGAGCCAGTGTGCTGCTCCGAATACCTTTTCTAGGGCAAAATTCCCACCTCCTTCGTGTCACTCAGAACCCCAGAGAAGATTTGTAAGTGGTTTCCATTCCATCTGTAAGTGAGTTGATCTGGAAGGGGCGGACAGAAGAGGGGAGGCAGAGAAATGTGTCTGGAGCGCTTTAAAGATGGATAACAAGGGCCAAGAGTCCACAATGCAGGTGGCCTCTCGAAGGGAAAAAATGCGAGGGAATGGATTCTGTCCCAGGGCCTCCAGAGAGGGGCGCGGTTCCACCGACACCTTGATTCGAGCACCACAGGCCCTGGTCAGACATCCAAGCAGCAGTATTGTAAAATGATGACGTTTTTGTCTTAAGTCGCTAAGTCTGTGGCCATGTGTTACAGCAGCAATAGGACACTGATCCCTTGTCCAATGGTTGGTTTTCCTAGATTCTTAAAAACAGGACTTGTATGTTAAAGTGTTTCCTAGAATAATGGGAACTTGCCACTCTGTGCATGACTCGTCTGAGAAGCAGAAATGCGTGTTTTGTTCAGATGTCTGAGATTCCTTTATAATTCCTTGTGACTGAGCCACACAGCACTACAGTGTTTCTACTGCCCTCCCAGGGATTCCTTCGTAGCAAACGTCTTAAAGACCGTAAAGTCTGATGGCGCTCTGAGAGTGCTCCCAAGTTCAGCCAGAGTGAGTTCTTGAAATCATGTAACAACCTGTAAATTGGATGGAAGGGGTTAGGTGAGCAGGTACGGTTTTATGCCCTCACTATTAGCAACTGATAATCAGAGAAACAGTGGGATTTCTGGAAGCTCACGTTTTTCCTTACAGATTTTGCACTGCGTTTGTAAGACTGACAGCCTAAGGCAAGCAGCTAGTTATATTTTTCGAGACTCCTGTTACTTGCTTACATTTTCTAGAAAAGCATTATTTCTTATTGACATGGTTGTTTCTTGTCCTTCCAGTAAAGTATTTCAGACTAATAAAAAGGCATAAAGTATAAAATAATTCTTTAGATGGCAACCAGCTGCCGTGACATTGAAAACATCACGCTGTGCCCTGTGTGCTGGTACCTGTGTAGCGGTCCTTCGCCCAGTTTTTCTCCTCTGTGTGTTCTGAAGGGAGTACAATACGCCAGACTCATCATTTATCACTCGCACACCTTTATGCTTTTACTTATATATATGTATATATAGGCACTGTTCTCTTTGTACAGTGGCGGGGTATAAAAATGAATATACAAAGTACACCTAATCAAAGCAATACTAATAATCAATAACAAAAAACTATGATGTTCTATAACCTTTAAGAATGTCAAAATATTTTAAAACTGTCCTGTCAGTAATGAGGATAGTATAAGACAAGGAAAAATTAGTAAAACTAATATGGATGTGGTTCCCCCTAATTTGAAGCCTTAGAAACATTGCAGATTACTTTTCATTTCCCTGTAAAATACTTATCAGGAGTAGGTCCAGCAGTGCTTCCTGTCTTCTCATTGTGAACCCCACCAGGCGGAGCAGAGTCCGGGCAAGTCATGCTCCTTTCCACGTCTGGAGCAGCCTCTGCTGTTTGTTCCTTGCTCCTTCAATGTCGTGAACTGTCTCTGAGAGTCCCTTTAAGGTGAGGTTCTGCACCAGCACCACTTCCTCTGAGACATCTTCCTTTCAGTGTCACCACACCTTTCTTCATCTCCGTTGTCACGTTCCCTTCACTGGTGCCTCTGCCTGCACGGCCGGCCGGAGTCTCACACAGTGGCATCGTCGGCAGTGTCTGCTGCAGCTGCGCTTACCCTCAGGACAGGGTTCACTTCCAGCATCATTGCTCTTCCGTTCCTTGAAGCACTCCTGCATGTGCTGGCCAGCTCCCTCTTGCCGGCGTCCATTTCCGGGAAAGTTTGCTTAGGTTTTCACTGGGAGACAAAGAGGTCACAGGACTAACTGCAGGCTGTGCTGTCTGCGCATGAAAACAGTAAGATGAGCAGGGGCCGGTCACCAGCCTACTTCGCAAACAGACAGGACCGGACGGTGATGATGGCGCACATCTGCTCTTCATGTGTTCAGTGTTTGCGGACAGAAGAGCTGGCGACGAAACCTGAACGTTAGGTATCGCGCTGTGAAACGTGTGTTATGCAGTTGTTCCACTAACACACCACGGTAACCGGATTTGAATAATGACGGGAGACTGGTGCACGTACCTGAACCTTCAGAGCTGAAACACATGCACGTCACACTTGGCAGAGCAAGATGGTGTGTGAGTGTGCGTGTTTGGCATATTTTAAACTTTAAATAAATACCATAAAAATACATATCCACAAACTCACTTCATTTATTCAACATGTTTCTGAGTTAATTATATTGATGCATGCAGCTATAGTTCATTATTTTTTTCTTTTATATGCTATTCGATTCATATGGCTATACTCCAAATTATTTACATATTTCATGAAAATTTAGATGGCTTCACGTTTTTTATTATTGCAAATATTACTCTCCTGTGAGAATTCATTTACTGCTTCTGTGTACTTGTGTACAAGTTTCTCTAAGGCAGCCATATCTAGGAGTATAATTACAGGATTTTAAACCTTGTTAGATACTTCCGAATTGCTCTGCCAAGTTACACTCCCAAGTAAGTTTCTGAAAGTCTTTTTGGCTCTACTTGCTCCATAATAATTAATACTGCATATTTAGTTTTACCAATTTGATCATATAAACTGATGAGAATAAACTAATTAATTGGGATTTTCCTGGTTAATGCTAACACTGAGCATATTTTCATGTTTCTTCAAATGTTTTTTACATTTTTGACAGTTCTATTGATATATATTGATTTATATAGGCCAAATATTTAAAGTCATGTACATCACAGCTGTCATCACCTAGTGTCCATCTTTTCTTTTCTATTATCATGTTTTGATGCATAGAATTTAATTTAAATATTGTAGGATATAGTAGAATTTACCAATTTTTCTTTTTTAGTTTTTGTTATAAAAGTATTCTCTTGTGTGCTCCATGCATCAAGATAATGCCTCTTTTTTCTTCTGCTAGTTTTAACTTTTTTCTGTCTTTAGGTCACTGGTATATGTGGAACTCACTTTTGATATGGTATAAAATAAGGTCCAATTTCTTATGTTTGACGTATGAGCAACCAAATTTTCCATCCTTGTACATGAGAAAAACACCCTTTCTGTTCTGACCTGCGGAGCCAGTGCTGTCATATATCATTTTTTTAAATTAGACTTTGATTTTTGAAGCAATTTTCAGTTCACAGCAAAAATGAGCAGAAGGTACAGATATTTCCTATATACTGCCCCATTATCAACATATATCACCTGTTTGTACACACAAGAGTCTCTTTTGGGCCCTGGCTGGTGTGGCTCAGTGGAATGAGTGCCAGCCTGTGAACCAAAGGGTCGCTGGTTCGATTCCCAGTCAGGGCACATGTCTGGGTTGTGGGCCAGGTCCCCAGTATGGGATGTGGAAGAGGCAACCACACATTGATGTTTCTCTCCCTCTCTTTCTCCTGACCCTCCCCCTCTCTAAAAATAAATAAATAAAATCTTTTTAAAATTTTTTTTTGAAAGAGAGTCTCTTTTGGGACCCTCTACTTTGTTCCCTTGGTCACATTGTCAGCGCTGCACAAATCTCAAACTATCGAGATCTTTATAATGGGATTCAGTCTCTGATAGAGCAAGTTTTCCTACATCACTGATTTTTAATAACTTTCTTCAAGGTTCTAGTTAAAACTGATGCACTAGTGTCTTTTCATAGACTGTATCTTCTATTCAGATGTAAATAGAGTACATCTTTTAACCAGTGCATGTTTATAGAAATGGCATTTTTGATAGTTTTATTTAGATACAATTCACATATCATTTAATTCACTTATTTAAAATGTACAAATCAATAGCCTGTTTTTTGAAATATATATAGTCGTAAACATTGTGTTTCTGAGATTTATTTCAGTTGTTACATGTAATTAAAGCCATTTGTTCTTGCTGTAGAGTATTCCCCTACGTAAATATATCACCATTCATATATCCAGTTTAGATTATTACTTTTTATACTCTTCATTTCTATAATTTCCTTTTGGTTCACTTTCAAACTGCCCAACTTTCTAGATCGTATTTCAGTTTCTTCTTCTCCATCTTATAAGCATTTTATTTATATTGGTTTTTATCTTGTTTATAATTATCCCATTATGCTGAGGACCTAGGGGCTTTCCTCTGGCGGTTTTCATGTCTTATTTCCTCTTCTGCGTGTAATTTTTGTCGCCCTTTGGTTTGCTCCTTGCACTCTGCCATCTCAGGGGTGGATGTTGTCTTGAGTTGAAGTCGTTGACCTGAAAAGATTTGCTTTTGCTTCAGCCAGATGCCTCCATACATAACCTGGGTCAGGACTGTGCTCATTTTGGGGTCTGGGGCTTCCTGGACACTCAGATAATGTAAGTCAAACTGGAGCCTTCGGGAGGACAGGCCTGTCCTTGTGAAACGTGAATTTTCAGGAGGGCGTAGGTTTGCTCTTTTCTGTCATGTCTTGCTTAGCCTGTGTCCCGGCGGAGACAGATGACTCACCACCACTTCCTGTGTCCAGTAGTCATTGTTTCCTAGCCCCGCCGATCATTGAAGAGGAGCCTTTGAAGGGTCTCAGCTCCTTGCAGCTCCCGGATTCCAGCCCTGCCCGCTGGGGCAGCCCAGGGCATTTCCCTGGCCCTGGGAGGCTGTGCACACTCACCCTCTTCCTGTCTGAGATAAGGGACCTTCCCCAGCGGAGTGCTGGCTTACCACTGTGACGACATCCTGCTCTCCCTTTGCATGTCCTCCAGACTTGCCCTGCCTTCTCAAGTGCTCAGCTGTGCATGAAAGGGACACTTGTTATATTCAACGCAGCACTTATAGGAATTATTTTGGAAATTTTCAGCACCTCTAGTCTGTCATACACCAGAAATGGAAAGTGGTGCTGTCTTCTTTAAAGAATCGAAGACTGTTTTCCAAATATAAACAAAACAACGCCACCTAAATGAATTTACAGTATTGCCTTGTGAAGTGTGTCACACCAGTAACAATAAGAGCACAAAATATTCACACTCATCATCACTCTCATTTAGTTAATCAAGATTTAATTAAGGTTTTATTTTCTTTCACGGATTTCCAAGTTCCTGATAGTGAACTTCCAAAGGTAAAGGTCATGTTATTTCTAAACACCAGACTATTATAAGTGATTCTTTCACCATGGTGCACAACACGGTGCAACCTCCACCGGCTAGTAGGGAGTCGCGCCTGGCGCTCACAGCCTAGGGTGTTTATGTGTTAGCAAGCAAGCACGCTCTTATCCAGAAGCAGATCTTGCCGTTAGCGACTGGCCAGTTCATGCATCGCGGCTACCTGCCATTGGTTTCTTACTGTCTTGTTACTAGGCAGACTTTCAAATTTTTAAAAAAACAGAATGTTGTCTTGTCATCCTGACTCTAACTTTTTCCTGACTCTAACTTTGGCCTTGTCATCCTGACTCTAACTTTTCCTGACTCTAACACACTGCAGTCAGTCCTTGCACACACTCGGCAGGTCTGTGGAGCATGCACACAGGAGACGTTCCTGGGAGTGAAGTGGCGGGGTTAAGGTTGTACCAGTGGAGTCTGCCCTCAGTAGACTCTGACCTCGCTTGTTCCCACACCTTCACCATCATGCCCTCAGCGATGTCCCATTGTGCTTCTCTCCAACAGCCTGATAAGGGGGAGACAGCACGACCCATTACAGTTTGAATTTGTTTTTCCCTTATCATGCATGAGTACTGAATGTGACCCCCAGATGGACGAACAAATAGCTGATATTCTGGGAGTTCTCTCAATGAGGAAGGGGCGTGGTATAGGTTCGATTCAGGAGCAGCTCGTGAAATGGACTCCGCTGCTTTTCCACTCCCACCCCAGCATGCAGACAGTAGCAACTCATTCCCACACTGACCGTACTCAAGAGAAGAGAGGTGTTGTATTGTTCCAGTGTTTGGTGTCAAGGATTTTCCTCCATGCAGGATAAATGGCGGGACGGAAACAGCGCTGGAGTTCTAGGTAAGCGGATCACGTGCTGTCAACAGTGAGTGTCCAGCTCACCCACAGGCAAGCACTCAAGTAGACGGAGGCACTAACTGTCGTCATACTTGAAGCAAGTAGAGAATCATGTGCTCACAGCGTATCTCTTAGAAACAGACTAGCTGTGAGCCCCATCCCCCCCTTCGTCCGAGATGGCTGCCACCGTCCCGAGCATCACAGGGGCGGAGACCCAACAGCCAACAGAAAAAAAAAAAAGACATCATTACTTCATTTTGTCTCTGTGTCTGAAGAAAAAGAAAAGAACACTTTCTCAGAACTGGCTAAGTGGACCTCCCCTTGCATATCATTGACCGGAATTGAGTCGTTGAGTGTGGTAATGCCCGGAAGGACGTATAATAACCCCATGCCCCTGAATGATTACAGGGCTGAGTGCGCTGCACAAATTATTTCATTTCCTCTCCGTTGGTGTTAAGTCACTGAAGTCCTCATTTGGAACGCAGTCACTGTAGCATTTATGGGAAAATGGGCTCTGAATTCCAAACAAGTTCACAAATGAGATTTGCAACAGAACCTATTCACCAGCTGGGGACTGCTCAGTATTAGTACATTTCAGACTTAATCCTTGAACATGAATTTCAAAAAGAAATAGAAGCAAGTAAGTGTGAAAGAATCCCACCTCCCCACAATGCAGGCTTTGCAGGGGCTTAACAATGGAACACAGTCCTATTTATGAACAGCAACAACAAAACTTCGCATGTGGATTCACGGAAATGGGCATTTGGTGAGTGAAATGCTGTCATTCTTTATTACAGAGTTATTTACTAGACATTTGGCCCTGCTCCAAATCACCCTTTCACCATTGCTTTGGGCAATTTCCCTAAATCTACCCACAAACTCTACCAATAAAGTGGAAACCTTCGCCAAGAAACATAGCTCTGCCACTCCCCCAGAGTTGCGAAAACAGGGGAGTGGCTGACTCCCACAACTTGTTCCCACATCCCTTGGGGATGTCGAGGGAGCAGGAGTGGTTTTGAACCTGTCCGGGAAGCCCTGAGCCGACTCGGCACAGCTCAGAGATCTCAGCCATGGCCCTGATTCATGAAGGAGAAGCATCAGGTTGAAAGCAAGGACGCCGACGGAACCAACCCGGAAAGGTCAGCTGACCGCGGGCTGCAGGCTGTGCTGGAACAAGGGCAGACCGCAGCCCAGAGCCAGCCGTCCTCGTGAAGGAAACCCAACTGAGAAAGGAGGGTTGAGGGAAGAAAATTAGGGAAGGTCTTTTTTTTATGCGACTTCTCATGAGGAGAACGTTAGGACCGTTAAAGAGCAAAATTCAGCCCAGCGGACTGGAAGATCTAATTGGCTTTATTGAGCAGTTCATGAACCGGGCACTGTCCCATTTAGCAGCTGGAAGGGCCCTCGGAGGGGCTGTCGGAACGGAAGGTTTTGATAGGAAGAAGTGCAGGGCAAGGGAGCTGCTGACGGAGAAAATAGAAGGTTATTTTCAGTCCAGGACACCGTCTTTGAGTGAGGCGAAGGAAAAGGCAGGGGTTGCGTCGCACTGAGTGCCTGTGGTCGCTGTGGGAAGTAGGGGGACAGGGCCCACCAGCGGGGGACCTCACCAGTGTTGACCAGAATGCTCCAGGCCAGGTGATGACGACTCCGTTTCTGGTGAAACTGCGGTCGGGGCAGGGACTAAGTCTAGGCTTGGTATCGTGGGCTTCAGCACAAGTGACCCCATTTTGAGCCCGTGGTTTTCTCTTTACCACGTCAAAATTTCATTTGTCATCACAGTGTCGATCCCGTCCCGTTAGCCTGGAGTTTTTACAGCCCAGGTAGTAGCATTTTCTTTTCCTTCTGAAAGTCAACATTTTATTTGTAACAGCCTTGCCCAAGGCTGCTAGAACAGGTTCCGGGGGAAATGACTGCTCATTAGCATAAAAGCTATCTACAATCTTACTGCCTTAATTTATAGACATCAGGTGGTATTTACTTTTTTAAAGAACCTGACAGCTCTGGTGGGGGGTAGAACTGGGAGGTGGGGGACTGAGCAAAAAACAAAAAGGACTCGTGGACACGAACAGCAGCATGGTGATTGCGGGGTGGGCTGAGGAGAGGGCAGGGGAGAGTGGAGCTGGAACAGTGTGTAAGGGAGATAAATGGTAACGGAAAAAATACAATAAAAAGTAAACTATTAAAAGTAACTTTAGAATAGATGCAAATGTCAGCCGCGTTCTCTGTGGTTAGAGAGCACTCCCGGGAGTCTCAGCCTGTCGGACGTGTCAGTGCTGCTGATGCGCCGTGTGCTGCGTTGGCTGCCCCTGCCACCCGAGGCCCCTTCCCTGTGGCATTGAACTCCACAAACGGGAGACAGCCCTCCCACAGTGAGCGCAGTGAGTGTAGTGAGTGCACTGTGCTCAGAAACCCAGGGCCACAGAAGCCCTCCCTGGGAAACACGCCCAAGGCAGGAGGGCGTCCCCGAGACCCAGGGCCACCGAACACGTGCCTCCTTGCCGCTGGCGTTCTGTGCCAACGATCACAGACTCCACGTTCAATGTGATTTAGAGCCTCCACGCTAGTTAGCATCGCTCAGTTTGTAGCCAACATGCTCAGCGGACCTGGAACCAGTAAATTCCATTTCCAAGTTTCCCTCAGACGTCCCCCGCGCCAGACGCGAGCCTCTTTCACCCTCGGGTCGGCGTTTCACTTCAGAGGCAGATCCTTCTGCATGTATCTTCCCTTCACGCTGGTAGGAAGATTGGTATTTTTCGGGATTCTCATTCAGAGTATCAGTGATTAACAAGCGGCATTCAAAATGAAAGTTCCCGGGTGAGAGACTTCAGCTCTATTGTCGGTGTGGTGGGTTAGGGTACGTGTTTGCAGTGTTTACGGGCTTCAAATCCTAATCCTTTCCAATACACCAGCTCACTTTACCCAAAAACACGGTGTCCGCACCTAATGAAAGGGGCTGTGAGCCCCTGATTTCCGGCTTCCCTTGCAGCTCCATGTACAAGAAAGTCTTCTGAAGCCGAGAAGACAGCACGCCCTGTGACTCAGCCGTGCGGTTCTGTTTACTTTTGCCTCCAAACGGTACAAGAAGCACACACCACTGGGATTGCTGAATTAAGACGTCCACTCTCTCGCACCGGCCTGCAGACATCTGTGCCATCTGCAGAGGAAACTGGAGGGCTTGTCTATGCCCAAGGGAGTCTGCTTCTGCCCTGACCCCCATCCCCAGACAGTGCTGACCAGGACCCCTGTGCCCGCCCCCTCCGGCCTGGCGTGGGATATGTGATGCTTAATCTACTCCTTTGCATTAGCGTGGTGGTCTCCCCAAGTGGGCTGCTTCCCACTGCTGTCTCTCAGCTCGGAAGTCAGCCGGAGGCTCCCGGGAAGCCAGCCCCAGCACACGACGCTTTTCAGTGGTCTCAGGTCTCAGGTTCACGGCGCATCTGGGTGCATCGCCCAGCCTGGTCCCAGAAACGTGCAGTAGGAAAAGGAAGGTTTTCTCCCGTACAGATCTTTTCAGGAAAATCTGTCAGGCCTGGCTGGTGCGGCTCACTGGATTGAGCGCTGGCCCAAGAACCAAAGGGTCACTGGCTTGATTCCCACTCGGGGCACACACCTGGGTTGTGGGCCAGGTCCCCAGTAGGGGGCGTGTGAGAGGCAACCACACACTGATATTTCTCTCCCTCCTGCTCCCACCCTTCCTCTCCCTCTAAAAATAAATAAATCTTTTTTAAAAATCTATCGATATACAGGGGTAGGCAAAGGTAGATTTACAGTTTTGAGTACATGAAGAACAGAGTTTATCCTTGTATTATTACTTATTATTGTATTATTTATTTGTGTTACAACTGTAAATGTACTTTGCTCACCCTGTATTATGAAACTAACTACCATTGTCACAGATCATTTAGTAAACAAAGAAACTGCGTTTTAGTAAATATTTAAAAGAGAAGCATATATAATAGAGGTAGTAAAAATTCTTTGTATTTCTATGGGACTTGGAGTTGTTAAAAAGTTTTCCTATGTGTTATACAAAAAGGCTGCTTAGGTTAAAAATTGATAGTAACTAAATAGATATGATAAAAAGAATATTAATATGAATTAAAGTGCAATCTTAATTGGCTCCACAAACTGCAGGGCTTAGCTAAAATCTGTTCTGTCCGCATGTTCTGCTTTTGGAATCTAAAACAGAACTAAGATTCTAAGTAGCATCTAACTGGTAACTTGTGTGTGACTGGAATCTGGATTCTGAGACCATGGTGACATTATTACCCAGCCAGGCGAGCATTGTCGAGGAGGCCTTCCAGGCCGGAGGTCGCTGAACTCCCACCTCGGCAGGAGTGACTCTGAAACTGGCAGTTGCAGAGAGTGGATAGCATAATTGTAGTCCATTGAACCCCCTTCCAAACATCCATCCTATTTGTGAAAAGTTTTGCTTCAGAACAAGGAAAAGAAAGTCAGGTTGGCTACCCACAATTCTAATGGCCCGAGCTTTCTGTTTTTGTGAACGGCAGTGATAATGATAACCGTCCTGCACAAGAGTTCATCGAACACAGATGCTTCCTGTTAACACTCACCCGAAGACAGAAAGGAAAGGCATTCTCACATGCACGCAGATTCCAAAGAATCTCTGAGAGCGTCCAGGGGCTGGGGCTGCTCCCTCGAAACTGTTTCTCATCATTTTGTGAAAAATAACATGATCAGAACCTGCAGTTTCTGACACCAATCTGATGTCTAATGTTGATGGCTTTATGAGTATCTCCAAGAGGCCTGATTGCAGTTGCAGCTAACGACTGGTTTATTGAGCTGTTGGAAGGCACTGTATGAGGACTCTGTAAGTGTGGGCTGATATTAATAGTGGTCAAACTCCATCATTTGTTAACGTCACTTTACTTCCTTGTAATGTTTATGGCCATAAGATAGAATCGAGAGATTATCTGCGCTGGGGGCAGAAAATGCATTTCTAAAGGATAATAGTAAATATCAGCACGTTGCTGGTTGAATTTTCAAAAATATATTCAAGAACCAAATACTAGCAGCTAAGGAAAAAAATCACACAGTGAGCTGGAATCATGCAGAACAAGGAGCAGATGGAAAGTGAGAAGCCACGGGTTTGAGGAGCTGAAGCCGTGTCCCAGACCACACTGGGCACGCGGGGTCCACTGGCAGGCGTCTTTTCACTGCGTAGAGAAAGCGACCAAGGTCAATAGCTCCCAGCGTCCGGGTGCACCCTCCACAGCAGTCTCCAAGCCAGACCTTTGCCACACAGAGGTGTGTCCAGCACTTCCACTTGTGACCCTAACAGACCTTGACCCCCACTGCGGGACATCCCGGGCCCTCAGAAGCTGGGCTCGCATCCGTCTAACAAAGGACCTGCGCATTGGTTTCGCTCATGACCCTGAGCTGAAAGGCTGCTGGGGGAAGCGGGGGCCCCAAGCTCTTAGAACGTGGAGCCCAGTGAATGGAAGGTTTCCTGCAAGGTAGACTTTTGTGAAATCATACGGAAATGTTTAGCATTGTTTTGGCGGCAAGCGTCTGGTTTCTCTTGGCTTTCCTGCGTGCCTCCCCCAGCCCAGTGCAGCCTGCAGCAGAGGCGGGCTGTGAGTGCTGCTAGCCATGGCGTGCCGCACACGCAGCGCTCTTTTATCCGTGTGAGCACAAGTTCCACAGAGCCCCCAAGGTCTTGTCTTCAGTACGGCATTCACACTCCCCCCGATGTGGCCCTGGCCCCCCGGCCTTCATCTCTGCTGCCTCAGAGGCACGCTCCGGTGCCACTCTGGAGTTCTCACCTTTCCGGCACATGCACGAACAACCACTGGGCCTTCCTGCAGCTGCCCCCCTCGGTGTGTCACCTCACTTCCTCCTCTTGCCCCTGCAAGGTCACCGATTCCTCGGCACCGATTTCAGTCTCCCTCATTCGGAGAGGGCATTCTTTGTGGTCCGCACTTAATCCGCTGAGCAGCCAAACAGGACAGGCCCTGGCTTCACTTCCAGCAGTTACGGGACCAAGGCTGGTGCTCTCGTTAACAGTGCGCCCGTCAGTGCCCACCCTGGATTGTGCACCCCGAAGGCCAGGGCTGCTGTCCTCATCTGCACCCCTCTCCCTGCACCCTGCGTGCCGAAGCGTGAAAAGCAAGTTCTGGAGCCTGCGCGGGGCTCGCACAGTCACGGCCTGCTTTTCAAAATTCTTTTTTTTTCCCCCAAAGAAAAGCAAGAGCAGTTCAACTTAACTTTTATTTCTAGTCTCACATTAACTGCATTCTCAAGTTTGCTCCCTACCCACGTGCTCCAGGCAGACACATTTTCCCTGAAACAGAAAAGAGGGGGAAGTGCACGGTCTGATTTGTGAGGATAAATGACTGAACTTTCATCGTGATATTCTCATTCTACTGATAAATCATCTTTGCCTGAAAATGTATATTGTTTCTGGTCAAGAAATATACTGGTTAAAGGCAGGTAGTTAATTTTATTCAATTATTTTGTTTATATTGGAAGGACTGCGTGATTAAAGGAGAGAGTTTTATGCTGCGTACCCTACAGTTTCAGGAAAACAATAATTATTTTCCCTTCGATACATTTATTATCTGTCTTAAAACGGTGGAGTCTGGCTCAGGCTAAAGCAACTGTATTTTTCTTTATTACCATAAACACCTTTAATTACCTTTCTTCACACTGCTTTGTCGAGACACACAATGTGCTTGTCTCCCAAGGCGCGTGAGAAAGTGGCCCAGCAGGGCCGCAGGCTGCCGTGATTGAAGGAAAACGGAAAAGGTCAAAGCCCAGAGCGGGGTGCCTCTCAGGCTGCCCCCGAGAGCACTCGGCACAGAGACCGTCAGTCTTGAGCCTCCCCCTGACCTTGTGCCCGCCTGAGGCGGGCAGTACATCGCATCCCCCATTAACACCTGTTTTGTAATTTTCCCCTGCTTCCTCCGACCGCCGGGTGCACTGCTAACAATGAAGCCGGAGAGGAAAGCATGCCCAGACCGTTGCACAAGCGGTTGCAGAGGCAAGGTGGGGTGGCTTTTTGGGACTCGGTCTCCCAGCACCCAGTCAGTGGAGTTCATCAAACACACGGGGAATGCCTATTATGCACCGGCCAGTCGGGAGGTATTAGGGACACAAAAGAACAAGACGACATGCTGTCTCCCCTGAAGGCACTTATTGTTTGGGAAGAAGAGACAGTCTTTTAAATAAGTGAAATAAATTGTGAGCGGCTGGCGGGGGCGGCCCCAGGAGATACGGGCAATCTGTGTGTTGGGGGAAGGGTTCCCAGATGTGGTGCCCCCCCCACCACATTCGGAAAGGTCAGAGGGGCTTCCCAGAGGCGGAGGAGCACCCAACTTACAAAGAACTCAGGCGTTCCCTTCCGGTCAGTTGAACAGACATTGGTCAGCATCCCGATGACATGCCAGTGAGGAAGCCAGCCCCTGGGGACACTGGTGAGCTGGAAAGTCACTGTGTGCATTTTTCAGGGCTCAGCGAGTGTCCAGGACACAGACAGGGGAGCCATCCAGGCCACACTGCAGGCCCCTCTCTCAGGCCTGGGAGGTCAGGATAGCAGTGCCCAAGGGCCCTGCGACTGTCCCAAAGCTGCACAGAGTCAGGGCTGGCGGACGAGGTGGGGGTGGGGACAGGAATCAGACGTTTTGCACCTGCTCTAGTGTCTCTCTGTTCCACTGTCACAGAGGTAATACCAGGCCACCGCCTCCTGCTCCGTGGGTGGGAAGGGTGGGCAGGGGAGACAGGGACAGGGGGGCTGCTGCTCTGCGTGACTTGGAGGTGCCCCTCTTGTCCCCTCTCCTTCCCTGCCCATGCCATTCCTGAAAAGTCACCCTTCCTGATCCCTTCCCTTCCCCCTCAAGTGCCTCCACACCCAAATATTACCCAGAAACCTTCTGTGAGCTCTTTAGTCAGTGCTCTGTGACAACAGCAAAGGGGCTTTTGAAATGATGGACCCAGTGCTCTGAGAATTCCACGGGACTGACTGTGTCCAGTTACGTACAGGAACCTGAGTGACGTCCAGCATCCGGCATTGCTTCTCCCCGTGGAAAGGCTGGTCCCCATAGGGACTGTGGCTCGGGGGACACCAGGCACCCTGAGCTCTTTCTGTCCAGGCCTCCCTGGAAACCCCCCATTTTTTCCTTCAGTCTCATTACCACTCACGGAACTTTCAGCCTTGTCCGTGAACTCTGCAGATGGCCACCTAGGCCTCACCTGGGCCCCGTGTCTGCCGTCCCTCAGAGCCACACTCTGGCAGGTCACCAGTGGAACAGAAACAACAGCAGGAACAGGCCTTCTGAAGTCCTGTGGGCAGAAGCAGCTTCCTCACACTTGAAGTCAGAACTTACAGCAGGTTCCCGAGCGGGGCACCTGGGCACTGCTCTGGGCGCCTTTCAGAGCCCCCACAGGTGGAAGCAGACCGAGGCTGTTGTGCGCGGTCACGTCCCCAGGTTCAGTCCCCACCACTGCCGTCCTCACCGGCACACAGCACTGCCGTGGCAGCAGCTGTGGTAGGAACGTTGGAAAGCGGAGACAAGCTGTTGCAGTTCAGTCTCAGCTCCACGCTTCCTCTGGGGCCACCCATTCCCAGTGTCCCGTTTGCTTCCGGAACGTGGCAAGGGAAGACAAAGGTCTCACAAGTGACACAGACAGCCCGGCACCCACTCGGGAGCACGCGCATTCCTTGGGTCTGGTAGGGAGAGGTGCACTGTGACCCAGTTTTACTGAATTCCGGTGGCGGCATGGTTTTGAGTGCAGAAAGCATTGTTCTGGGTGTCGGAGTGATTAATGATGCAGTTTATGCAGCTCATTGGTCACACTTAAATTAGTTTAAATATTCATCTGTTGTTTTGTTATGATGAATCGGTGTTTCTTTTTATTTATGTTGCCCCTTGAGCACTTCCTCTTGTTGATCAGGAATCAGAAGGTGTTCCCCCGAATCTGGGAAGAAGTGCCGTGACCTCGGAGGTCACGGTGCTTGCCGGCTGCCCAAAGTTAGGGACAATGAGGCGCACACAGCACCTCATCCCACGAGATGTCCGTTCCGCACACCTGGCCTGGGCGAGGCACCTTGGGGAATGCAGAGGCTGCCAGCTCAGATGGTCAGGTTTCTGATAGGTTTCTGACCGGTGGCAGGAGAAACCACTGGGCACAGTTGAATGGGGTTGGAGGGCCTGGGAATCCCTTCAAAATCCGTACATGGGTCTTGTAACACCAGCTTCCTGTAAGTCCTCCCTTTCTTAGTGCGCATCCATCACTTGAACTTTGAGTTGGAGTCTCCAGAATCTCTGCCTTCTGGAATTGTGTGAATATTCCTCCCGAATAGGAAGCTCTCAGGACACTGACACTACATTCGTGCACAAGAAAGAAAAGGTCACGAGAGGAACTTGACTGAGACCCTTTGCTCACAGAACTCTGCGCTGAGCTCTTGTTAAAACAGAGCAGAGTCACCCTCTGTGGACCCCCCTAAACAGAAGCCTTCAGAGTGTAAGAAATTGCCTTACTACAGCCTGAGAACGGGTCCTGGGAGAACTAGCTAGATGTGGAGGGGAAGATTCCAGACACCACGGACAGCGACAGCTCAGCCTCACAGATATGTAGCTTGATTCGGAAATCACCGCCTCCCTACCAGCTAGTCAATCACGTGTCTCCACCTATTGCTCCCCTCCTTCATCTCCAGGCCCCCATCGGAGGAAAAACGGTGTGATGTTCAGTACATACTTCCAACGAGAAAGTCTGTGTGTGATGCTAGAACCCTGGTGTCCCCAAACCTTCCAGCCTTGGGGGCCACATTTGCTATTAATATGCTGTAATTCTCACATGACTGTAGGAAATTCGACTTTGTTCCTAATGTTGTCAGTAATTCTTGAGAGTCCCACCCCAATTCCCAGCTTTTTAACACTCACCATTGAGTATGTCACATTCATGCTAACAATGGTTGGCTTTTTCTGTGTTGTCAGGCCCCAAACATGGACACTACAGCCTGATACCTGTTATAACATGTTACAGGTTATCACTGACACTGAGAACCATTAAATGGCATGTTATGTATCCAGGTACAAGAAGTTCTTCGGAGTCCCCCGTGTTCTCCCTCGGGCCACACCATTGGAGCAGGCAGTCAGGACCCACTCTCCTGCCCCCACCCTCCCCTGAGCGCCAGGGGCAGCATCATGTCTTCGGGGCAGTCGTGGGGAAGAGCAAGGACTTCCTGTTACCCCGTTACTCTCAGAACCGTCAAGGGTCCGCGTCCTAACCTTTCCTCCTTCTGGACTCTTTAATCTTTGTCATATATTTTTTAAATTGATTTGAAACATTGATTTGTTGCTCACTTATCTGTGCATTCTTTGGTTGATTCTTATATATACGCTGACCAGGGATTGAACCCACAACCTTGACATAGCAGGACCACACCCTGACCAGCTAATAAGTGACCTGGTCAGGGCTTTTTTTACCTTTTTTTTTTTTTACTTGCCATCCATAATAACCTGTTTTATATTCCCATGATTGTAATTAAATTGAGTGAACACCCTCCCCCAAAAGTCTATTATCATTTTAATTCTAATGAATGAGGATTTATAACTATCCATAGTGAAAGCTTCAATTCTAGTGAATGAGGATTTATAACTATCCATAGTGAAAGGAAACAGCAATAGCCTTTTCATCCAGGGATGCCTGAAAGCAGATGTGTGCAAATGCCACCCAAGAACAAACAGGGAGTGTGTGTGTGACTATATGACAGGTCCTAATGTTTAGGGTGTGCTAAGGTGTCAGGGTGTGACGCCTCCTCCTTAGCGTTACTGCGTGAGTGTTAGCCTCACCACGGAGTGTGGAGGACTGTCTGACCTGGGCGGGGGAGGTGAGGCTGGAGCAGAGGCCCGCGCATGTCCCAGGTGGGAAAGCAGGTGGGCTGTGCCTGCTCGGTCAGCTGAGAGGGAGCATGTGAGATGGAGAACATGTTCTCTTGGTGAAGCCACGTTGTGGGAGCGGTTCCACGTGCAGGGTGCCGTGTGGGAAGCGGCTTGAACGGCGTGACGGGCGCTGACTTTGGAGAACAGACTGTCAGCAGGGTTCTCATCCCGCCTCTGCCGGTCTCTGCATGGTGGCAAAATTCGTGGCATTCTCTGGGCTTTCGATTCCTCATTTTTAAAATAGACTTTGGACCAGGTACCCCCAGTCCCTTAGAGAGCTCTAAACTACTGTTTAAAACTGCCACCTGCTAGTAAAATTTAGAACCCTAATCACCTTGCTATGGGCCGACAAGGTCCCACGTGCAAATGCAACGACCCTACAGATCAGTACCTGGGGTTTACCAAAAGCTCAACACGTCCTCAAAACCAAATTGTCATGTAACCGTTTGACACTTGACCACAAGCCCCTCCCTCACCATTAAGGTGAGAACACACACCCTGCTCAGAGGCTCTGTCTGCTGTTCCTCGAGCTTCCTCGAGCGTGAACAGAGGTTCTGATGCAGAGTGCGGAGCAGTTGCTACCCCAAGGGCTGAGGACTCACAGATGTCACGTGAGCCCCCATTTTCCCTCTGGGTTTTCACTGACCCCGTGAGGAATGCAGGAGATCTGAAATCCTAGCAGGGCCCACCAGAGCTGATTAGCATGTGAGCCCAGATCAGCACCCTGCAAAAGATCGCTCTTCCTATAGAGGCTCGTGGAGGTTAATAACCGATTTCCCCCACATAACAGCATCTATGGAGGTTGTCATGGTAACTGGGTGCAACATTTAGCCAGTGGAATCGATGCAGTACTTTTAGGCTCCCCAGCAAATCTTTTTTCCTTTCAAACCCAGCCTACCAGTTTTGGGGGACAGTCTGTTCACCAATCAAAAAGTTATTTTCTTGTGGGGCATCTGGTATGGGCAGTGATTATGGTTTTATGGAATTTTATAATGAGAACAAATTAAAGTTGTCATTCAGTCCCTTATTTTTCTATTTGTCAAATCAAAACAATTGCCAGGGAACTTGATAAAAATACAGATTCTTCACTCCAAGCTATAAAATCAGAGTCTCCTCAGAGACATATTTTTCACAAACACCCCAATGAGTCACACCATCAGGCAGGTTTGGGAAGCACCACAGTGAGGGGATTTCACATTGTAGGTGAGGATGTGCGTCTCAGTTAGGTGTGCACTGGATGAAAACAAAGAAGAAAGGTCTCATAGCCCTGACAGGATAACGGCCTAAATGAATTGACGGGAATCGAAGTTTATCTCTGATGTAGCGGAAACACTCGGTGCTGAATTCCCAGAGCCCTTCCCTCAGTACTGAGCCCCGAATGGCAGTGGCTACGGGCGTGGTCTGCCCGCAGCCCCCAGCCCCACTGCCGCCCTGCAGACAGGCAGCCAGCGCGAAGGGTGAGCTCTGCCCAGGGGATGTGAGTCTCCCTTTGGGCCACACCCTTCTGTTTCAGGAGACCTTAGTTTGAGTGGGTTTGTCCTTCTGTTGACTACACTTGTCACTGTTCTCCTCTGATTATTCCCGTCAGGCAGCGGTGAGCTCAGCAAAGTAAAGGCATGTTCAACTCCAAAGTTCAACACTTAATGTCAGTTATAAATTTCACCAAGTAGCTAGAAAAGCAGCTATAATAAGGAATGTACTAATTAGTCTCAGAGGCATTTTGCTGCAGAAAATATGAGAACTTCTTTTCTTTTGCAGAGTTCGCTAATTGCCCCCAACAATAGGTATGAATCTCTCTTGTTATATTTGCAGAAAATATATGGCTTCTGCTTCCAGCTGGGAAACTCCAGAGATATGAAGGAATTTGCAAAAAAAATTAATGTTTTGAACAGCTAGAGAGAACAAGCTACATGGCTGTTGAAATGAAAATGTGTAACAATGTTTTCTCTATTTACCTACTCTAAAAACACTTTGGGTCGGTGAGGACAGTCTGCAGTTGATGGACTCCATAAATATCAGTCCAGCCCTGTGTTTTAATTATAATTTTAAATATGCAAATGTAAGGCCAGAGCTGACTATTATTTCAAGGAATACGTGGTCTTATTTTATTCCAAGCATATCTCTGTGTAATACATTTTGAGCAGTGCTGCGAAGACTCTCCAAATGCCGGGTGATAAAAGTTGAGAAGTCTTTGTAGTGCCCAAACTATGAAAATAAGGCCACTGACCTGCCTATAACCCCCAGGGCAGTATTGTTTTATGCTTGGCAGAGCTGTGGGAGGGAGCAACAGGGGGAAGTTTTAAGTGCTTAGAAGTATTTTTGCATCCTAGGATGGATGTGCCCTTGATATCATATTGCCTTTCTGCTGGAAATCCCTGTAGGACAGACACCTGGTGCATGGCCTTGAACTAACGTCTAACCCGTCTGAGTGTGCCAAGGAAACACACCTTCCCAGGTCTTGTCCAGGGCTTTGCACGTGCCCCTGTTGCTGAAGCCCAGCTCAATTAGCATGTCCTGCTGGTCCTTCCGGAGCTTTGCTCCATCCTCTTCAGATCTCTCCGAATTGAATTATTCTGTGTCATCAACAAACATTTGACAGTTGGGCCTCAGGAAATCAGAAACCACAATAGCAATTAGGGTTTTTTAATCACTGTGCATGTGGCATTATTACATTGGGAAAATACTGCAATCTAATTAAAAGAAAAGATAATTCTTCCTTTGCTTAATGTGTCACTATTTTTTCTTTTAAATGTGAAGCCACAGAAAAGCTTCATTATCTTTGATAGCTGCAGTTCTGTACCATCGGGGACGACTGAATATACGTAATGCAGAAATTCAATGTCAAGGAATGCTGGAAGAAAGTGTAATTACAATGAGATTTAGAGGTTTTGGAATTCTCTGGGTTTGTTTTTTAATAAATATTTTTAGTTTTCCTGGCTCTTGGCCTACTCTTTTATTTGTGGAGATACGAAAAAACAGGATTACTTTGGTAACAATTTCCTGTATCCAACTCTTTTTCAGCAGGTGGTAAAGCTTATTCTTGTAATTTAAAGTGAAATACACAGTGTAATTTCATTTAGATGAAGTTCGAAAACATACAACAACTCAACAATTAAGTGATGTAGGGCTGCAGTAGGTGGTCGACTCCAGAGAAAACTGCAGGGATGGCGCACCCCAGATTTGGGAGAGTGGTTTCATGTGAGTCAGGAGGAAATGGGCAGGATTGGGCCAGGTACACGGCGTGAAAGGAAAGTTACACCAGTTGCTTGTTAAAAATGGCAAGGAAGACTTCAGTCAGGATGCTGCAGCAGCATCGAGATACAGTGTCAGGGTTGCTGCAGTCGGAGAGCAAGCAAGCAAACTCCACTGCGTTGGCCCGATGGCTGGAGAGTCTTGGAGCGCCAGGTTGAGCCAGCGAGAAGGTGCTGCTGGAGCGGGGGTCCAGGGGTCTTTCCTGCCGCCTGCCCCTGTGGCAGTCAGCCACCTACCCCCGGCAGAGCCTTGCTTCATTGAAGATTACCTTTCAAAGGAACGGTTCCTAGGTTCCGGAGAACGACATTCCTGGGGTGTAGAAGAGTTAACTCTCGGGGAAGCAGAGAGAACGTACAGTTGCCACTTTCCTGCTTCATTTTCCTGCTATCGGAAGACAGAAATAATATTGAGTCCTACTTAACAGAAACATTAATAGTATCCAAAAGAGGCAGGAATGGTGTATAGTACTGTTTAGTAGGAGTGTTAATAGCACTCAGTAGAAGCACAGGTGGGTGGGAGGGAGTGTGGCGGCTTTAAGGGCTGATGCAGGCGGCGACAGCCGGTGGGTGTGTGCTTCCCTGCGCGGTGTTGGCACCGCAGGGTGCTTCTCGGTTCTTCCTGCCAGCCGTCCCCTCTCTCTGAGGTACAGGGCAGTGCTTCTGCCCTTGATTCACCCGCTCAGGTGGGAGCACTCATTGCTTCTTCCTAGTGCCACAATAACCCTGCATCCCCCGCCACGGCACTCCCTGGAGCTGAGGCAGCTACTTAGGGAAGATCCTCCAGCATTTCCAGGTCTCCGGGGTGACAGTGCTGGCTCTACGTTCGCAGCTCGACATATCGCCTCCCCTCTGTGTACACCGACTGGGCGATGGCAGCCACGTTGCCCTGCATGGTGCCCTTGTGACCTGAGAGAAGTAACGGGCCTCCCTAAGCATCGAACACGATGCCAAGGAGAGGCTCTGGCATTGGGAAAACCTGCTTGGTGGAGAAATCCTGGCTTGTACAGTAGAATACATGGGGCTTCTTGGGCCCCAGTCCGGCGCTTTCCAGGGGGGACATGGTCAGTCCACCGGAGTCTCCTGAAAGAGCTTGTGCTGTGCCCAGGGCCTACCGGGAAGCTAAGGGTTAGGGAAATGAGCCTCAAGGTCATTGGCCAGTCACAGGCATGGCCAGTACGAACCCCCAGATTGTCCGGCCCCAGGGCCATGCTCTCCACTGTCGTGACAGGGCCTCCACTGGAGCGTGGGGACGTGAGGACGGGCTAAGGACACTGGGGACCCGCCCTGTGTATGGCATTTGGCAGTGTCAGCAGCTTTTGTGCGTGCCGACCTCAACCCCTGTGGTCGCGTGCTAGGACCTTCCGGGTCGCTCTTCCCTCAGGTTCCGGTGACACCAAAGCAGCAGGACGAAGGGTGCCAGATCTCTTTCATTTCTAACCCGTTTGCTCACAAATGATTCGTCAAATCTCGCTGTTGTGGCTGCCTCCTGAATGGCTGAACACGGGCTTTATTAGGAAGGATTCTCTGTGTGTTTGGGGTTTTTTTCTGCTGAAGCAGCTTTGTTCCTTGGGCATAAACAGAAGCATCCCTTCTCTCTCTAAATTGTCCAGAGAGCCAACCTCGTGTAAACCAGGACTTCTTAGCTTTGGCTTCAGATGGCAGCTCTTTCTCTTGCGATTTTCACCTACTTAAAATTCACGTGTCGCTCTTCACATTTACATGTAGCTTAAGGCAAAAGTTTGAATTTATGAAATGAAACCCACATGTAGCTTAAGGCAAAAGTTTGAGTTTCTGAAATGAAACCGTGTGCCCAAAATAAGCTCAGGGGAAACAAAAATAAAGCAAATAAATGGAAAATCCTCCAAAGTGAGCAAAAGCACTAAAATGATAACGCTCCAGCTTTCTGAACTAGCTTAAAAATAGTATTATGCTCACGATAAGCTTAAACTACAGAGATGCTCTCTTCTGTAAGCCTTGAAGAAAAAGACTGTTGCCTCAGACAAAACTCCATTCCGTTATTTCTACTCCCTGGATTCACCGTGCGGTATTTTGACTTACAAAGCCTCTGCATCATTGTTTTTTAACTTCCTAGGTGATTTGGACTTGCAGTCAGGATTGAGAAACCTGCATGGACAGTATTTGGAAACTGTTGCAAAGGTGGTGACCACAGGCTTCCACTCTGCATAAACCCTGCCACGGAACTGGCCCCTCCCCTAAAATACACACACATGCACGCACGCACTCCAAATCTCATTCATTCGTATATTTCAGATTTTCCAAATCTCATTCCCCCGTGTAATCAAGTTGAATTTGGGCTCTGTGCCAGGGGCTGCGGTCCTTGCCCGGGAGGCCCCCGGTCCAGGTGTGGAGGGGGCGTCGAGGTGCGTGGGAACACGAATAGCTCCTGGGGTAGAGGGAGGGCCTGCGAAAAGTGAGCAAAGGTTTTTGGGTTTTTTTAAAGAATTAATTTCCAGTTTGCTGACAGTTCTGATCGTTCTTCACACTGACATTAGTCATCGGATTGGCACACTGATACACAGGAGAAAATGAGTAAAAAATGAACCGATACTTAACATTTTTAGTAATTGTACCTTCTGGATTTCCACTTTCCACTGTGACTTCTGTTTATAGTACAGTAAGACCTGAATAAACAGAAATAATTCCTAAACAATCCAAGCTTCCGTGGAAGCATTTGACTCTGCCCAGCCCCACCAGCCGGTCTTACTACCCACCTAGAAACAAGATTGGCATGACTGTGATTATCCTCTGGTTAGAGGGGACATTCCTACTTATTTAGCCAACTACTCTGCTTTCAGGGAAATCAATCCCCGAGTGATTCCAGGCAGGTGAATGTCAGCCTTTCAGAGACAGCACCATGTAGCGCAGGTAAGCCCACAACCACAATGAATAGGAAACAACTGGTGCAACAGGCCCCAGGATGAGCCCCCTGAACCCTGAATGGGAGGGTTAAGCCTTACATGCACACAGATGTGGCAGCAGCGGAAATAGCATTGAGCTTTGCTCAGGCACCAGCCTGGAAGACATGCAAAGGGATAGCGGACCGCACACACAGAGCCATTTCGGGCGGAAAAGAGCAGATAGCCGTGGCGTTTCACCCTGGATTGATTAATCCAGGCCCCCCTTTTATTCCTGCTGCCCATCAGGGAAAAACAGGGAGGGCAAGACACTTTTCCTAAAACGTGATACTCTCTAGCAGTTTCTTTATTTATATCTGGGGTGGGCAAAAGTAGGCTTACCTTTGTGACTATGCAAAATGGAGTGTGTTCTTGTATTACTATTTATTTGTTGTATTATTTATTTTTATTACAACTGTCAACCTGCTTTTGCCCACCCCTGTGTGTATCAGGGTTATCATTCTGCAAAGACAGTTAAAATGTACAGCTAAACCTAGATTATGAGAAATTTCATAATGCAGTCTATGTTTGAGGGAGGAATATCATTAGTATAGTTTCAAATAATTTATTGTAAATTATCTCAAGTTTAGAATAGTCTCTATTAAGAATGCTGGGTGCCAAGGTGAACCAGGTAGAATGAGACAAAGCCCCTACTGAATCTATCCTGCCCAAGCGTGTCCCCCAGAAGTCTGGGATGTCCCCGGAGAAGCTCTGCTGTGCGTCCTGGATTCAGCTTCCTCCGACAGGGACTCACACAGAGAACCTTTCTCGGCCCAGTGCCAGGCTCTGTCCTAGGTGCTGAGACTGTTGACCGATCACCTCCAGTTATAAAAGGCTAAGAAGCTCTCCCAGCTAACACCCATCATTTTGCCTGATTCCTTTCTTAAAAAAAAAAAAATCGTGGTTTTTAAAAAACACATAACGAATTTATCGTCTTAACCATTTCTAAGTGCACAGCGCAGTAGCCTTCAGTGTGGCACATGGTGGCGCAACAGAACTTCAGAACTTCTTTCTCTTGACAAACTGAAACTGCAAACCTTTTAACAACCGTTGATAGGAGGTACCTGAATACTTAACCCATAGAAACAACAAGTAGAATGGAGGCTGCTGGTGTCTGAAGAGTGGGGAAGTGAGTTGTTGCCTGTGCTCTTCTTAAATCCCAGCCTTCCTCTGGCCTCTGCTCTCTGTGTGCTGGCCACCTGTCACCCCCTCTGAGTGCAGACACAGCCGGTTCTGCAGGTGCTGTCTCCAGCTCCTGGCTGCTCCCTGTTCTCCTCTGTCCTTTCTTTATGCCTGTTTGTAATTGCTCTGCCAACCAGACTCGTTTGCTACTTTCCACAGGCCCCCCAAAACACCACCTCTGGGGTACTCATTATCTCCTTCTGGCCTCACCGATTGGTCCTCTCCAGTTCCAGGATGCAGATGACCTCGTCTCTTTTTAGCATCCTCTTTGTGACTGCATAACACACATCCATTCCTCCCTCAAAAAAATCAATAGGTATAGCCACTATGTTTTGGAAAATGTTAAAAACCACATCTTGATAATCTGGGAAATAGGAAACAGTGACTGAATTTAAACCAGGAACAATCTCAAAAATGTCATCCTTCCCCATCCAAGATGTGGGAATCTTAGTCTCCAGCCCATTGCTATTCACACCTCGCACAAATGTTCTGTAAATTATTGCCGAGAAGTATGTGCAAATTTAAATGCTCTCTAGACAATTCCAAACATCAGCTTCAATGCAAGACTTTACCTGCTAAAAGCATCTATTTATAGTGTGACACTGAATCTCTGACATTTTGACGAGATGCATATTCCATCAGCCTGATACATCGCCACCTCCCAGTGAGTCGCAATGTCACTAGCTCAGAATTAAACATGTTGCTAAACCACTTTACAGCCCTTGCAGAGCACATAAAGGCTGTTTGACAATTACCCCCAGGAAAGCAAATAATCAGCACACCTCTGATTCCCTTATTATTAACCATTATAACATCATATGCTGTGATAAATGTCCCTCACAAAGACACTGATTTTTACAAGACTTCCCAAGAGGAAAACACGTAGATTTGATATAAGAAACCCTCTGTGTCTTCAATTTGAGGGAGCTCTCCCTCTTGTGGCACTGCCTCTCACCTGTCAAACCAAGGCTCTGATTACGGAGTTATGGGGGAAAATTATTGCCTATCGCCTTAACTCTGATACCAAAGGATGTCTTACTAAGAAAAGTAAATCTTTTTTGGCTGTTTCTTATTTAGAAGACTATTTTTAACTCAAACCTTTATATTTCCCTACCCACTGTTCCCTTTCATCCTGTTTAATTGCTGGTCAAACAGAGAAGCCGGCATCTGGTCGGCACCAGGTGGTGTCCGGACGTCCCTAGTGTTTCTCTTCAGCTCGGTTTTTTTGTCTCCTCCTGCCACTGAGGGCAGGGACCTGTGATTCTTTTCTTACTCAAATTATCTTAACGCAGGCGTTCTTCACCAGAATCGCTCTGACAGGGTGAAAAAAGCAGTTCCTTCGGATGCCCAAGGATAGCTTTCTAAAGAATGTTCTAAATATATTCATAACCCCTGCGGTGACACGGGGGAGTATATTTGACTGTTCAGTGGTATATTTGACTTGATAATTTATAAGGTATTTTTCGTGTTCTGTGAGGTTAAAAACTTGAGCTTACAACAGAGACATGACAATGGCCCATGGTAGACTTGTACGTAAAAAAAAAAAAATTAAACCAAACCAACAAAAAACCTAAGGTGACTGCACAGGTAATCATGAGAAGAACAAGTTTTAAATCCATGGGGATCTGGGTTCAACTCCAACTTGGCCAACTGGTACTTTAGCTGAGGAAGCTGAGCTTCAGTATTCTCCATGCTCACCGAACACGAGCTGGACAGCAGCCCAAAGCGGGTGTCTTTGAGGCACTGTGCTGAGTGCTTTACACATATTAACTCCCTGATGCTCTTACCATTCCTGTTCTTACATTTCACAGAAATAAAAACAAACGAAGTCCCACCGCAGTGAAGCGACGGGCTCAAGTGCACACGTCTAATAAGGGGCACAGCCAGGACCCTGAGCCCAGTCCGTTCGTCTTCAGAGTCTGTGTTTTCGCTGCTAGGCACACCTCCCTCTCTGAAAACCTCGAAATTAAACCAGGTAGCAGGTGAAAGTTTATCTCACTGTGCCTGACAACTTGTAGATGTTCATAAGAGTTCATTTCCTCCCTAAAAACAGATAATAGCAGTAATTACAATATAAGAATAATGTTCTTTATGTCATTCAATGTGCCTTCAAAAGATATTCGCAAAGGTTCAGAAATAGAATCAAAAACATTATAACTGTCAAATGCCTTGTATTGAGTGCTTGTTAAACTCATTATCTTATTTAACCTCCACAACCATCCTACCAAGTGGGTGTTCCTGTCGTACTTGCATTAGGGACAGAGAAGCTGGGATTTAGAGCTGCGGGACCAGGAAGTGACACATCAGAACCCACGGTAATCTAACTGCTGCACTAAATGGTATCACAGGCTGTCGGAAGGGTAACGACCTAGCCTAATAACAGGCTGCTGCAGTGTCTTCTGTGGCAGCCGCCAGAAATGTCCCCTGTACCCTCTGGGTAGCAGTGTCCCCTTGTTCTGTAACCTCCAGAGTAAGATGTCACCGTGGAGGGTTGTGACTGATTTTTGCACATAGAAAAAAACTTTTATGGAAAATTTAGAGAATGAAGAAGTAGTCTGTAAATTAGACATTAGTTTTGTAAATAGAGTCAGTTAATTCTCCACTTGAAAGCATTTAACTCTATTATACAAATATTAACTTGGGACCTACAAGTGCACAAACATACTTCATTGG
Source organism: Tonatia bakeri (assembly GCA_004024845.1). Lineage (NCBI taxonomy): Eukaryota > Metazoa > Chordata > Mammalia > Chiroptera > Phyllostomidae > Tonatia > Tonatia bakeri. The sequence goes on along the minus strand of PVIA01007593.1, from coordinate 36,680 downwards.
GTTTTATGAGTGTGATGGGTTATGCAAGGTGCGTTCTCTCCCAGTGAGAAGCTTGGAAGGACAGGAGAAAATTGTGAGAGAAGCACTTGTGTGTTAAGTGACACAGTGGAATAGTGTGTTGTGTAAATATGAATTGTACAGTTCCCAGAACGCTTCTTCAGGAAGCGCCGATGAAAGCGTCACGGGAGCTGGTGTGACCCTGGAAGATGCTGTGGGAGATGTGGGACTGCGTCTGGAAGGCGGAGGCCTCGTGGTCAGAAGAAATCATCAGGGCTGTGTCCCAGGGACGATCCAGACGGGGGCCCGTCTGGAACAGAAGATCCATGTTGTGGAAAATGGTTGTAGAAACTGGTTGAGAAGAAATGCTCCCCTTCCTCTTAGGATTTGCATCTTTTAATAAGAAATTTTCTCTGTTTCTGTCCGTCGAACTTACTTACTACGTTTTATTGCCCTGGGCGGGTCCGGAAGTACGCCCGGTGCCCAGCACGCTGTTGCACCCCCTCCCTTTCTCCTCCAGAAAGCATGTTGTGCAGATGAGTGAGAAGGAGCAGGGACACTGTGATGGAGATAGCGGCTCTGATTTATTGAAGTTGGTCATTGGAGGCCTTCATGCTCACTTGTAACCAGTTTCTTGTGAGTCATACCACCGCCAAGCAAGCCAGCATATCTCTTCTTCACACCCCTGGGGCCATGGGAGCCAGGGAGGGCCTGGCTGGTTGGCAATTTTCTACTGCAGTCTAGGCGGCAGGGAGGAGGAGGGACAGACGATGGGCCATGGTGGCCACAGTGGGCTAGGAAGGAAGTAAAATGACTCAAGAAACATTTTAAAGAAAGAATGAATGTCAGCAGATACTTACTGAGTGGCCAGCATGTGTATGAAGCCATGATGAATGCCACAGGAGCTCCAAGGAAAGGGAAATAAAACAATCACAGAGTCAGAAACAGCAGTGATACAGGCCCAGTCATATCGAACAACCCGGCAAACAGCTCACGTGTTACAGGGTCCAGAAACCAGATGGATCCGATTCCTCAGAAAGTGGTAAAATACATGTGATACCGTGGTACTCATGAAATCACCCACCATAAGATGATTTTGATGAGTAACAGTGATGTACTGTTGGAAATCGTTTATGTAAAAATATGTAGGTAATTATGCAAGAGATTGTGATCAAAACAGACATCATATTAGTGGGCAGGATCCTTTTTCTCCTATAACACGTTCATTATTAGTTACCCCTTATTAATTGACCAGAGGGCATGCAAAATCTGTTTCACTAATGACCATTTGTAGTTCTACACGTGATATTACATACATAAAACAATGTACTATCCATCTCATGTCAGTTAGCAATTTATAGGTTATAATATCTTTATGTTGTAGCATTCACCTTGGCATAGTATTATGTACTATCCTTCTTTCCCGTTCACCCCTGTTTTGCCCTCAAATGTTGTAGTTCTTTCTATCTGGTTCCTAGTCAGACTTCCCACTGACTTTCTGTCCACCTGACATCCGAGCTGGTTGGGTGGTCCCATGACTGCCCGGAATCCCAGTCACTAAACCTCTGAGTGGTGTACTCTCTAGAGGCCGTCCATCCCAAGGGCAATTCCAAAATAAAAATTCTTTTGACTCCTGTTCCTCTCCTTCCTTCTTCCTTATTGATTTCTTTTCAGTTTGTCACAAATTAGTGGCAAGTTCTGTGCTGAATAACTTTCAGGACAAACCTGTCTGTCTTTTCTGATTTTCATTTCCAAGTTTAGACCTGTGCTTATAAAACATTGCATTGAAACATGATCATCCTAATCTCGGCCAACCTGAATGCATTTCAAGGGGATGTCGCATGTTCCATCGCATGCGTTAACTCAGTGGATTTTAACTAACTAGAATTTATAAATTTGAATCAAAATTTAGAAAATGTTCTAATTCTCTAATTTCTCTGGAATAGTTCTATACTCTGTATGAATATAGACCAACCGCTTCTTTTTTCAACTTGTCATATCCAGATATAAAGGGACATTGCTCAGTTTTACCTTTGTGAAACCGAATTGTCCATTCAAAAAGAATATGTGGCATTTTTCATCTTGGGAACACAAGAGACTTTACAAAATAACCGCACTGACCTCACAGGACAAGCAGTGTACGAGCACGAGCACAGGCATGACACGTACCCGAGCACCGTACAGGGGGCAGAGTCCCAGTCCTCCGTCCAGAGCGGCTGTCGACCCTGGCACTGGGTGGGTGGGGAACAGACCCACAGGAAGCTTCTCTTCGGGCCCACAGTACCCATGCTGCCCCTCCCTGAAACCAGGCTACCTCTCTCAGAACCTCCTCCACTTGTGGCTCTTCAGTTCGTGTGATGTGATAACTTCCATTGCTCATAAATTACAGTAGATTCTCCTTGTCCTCAGGAGTTATGTCTTACAGCATCTCCGCGAACACTGAATTAGTGAGCACTGACCCACTGCTCTCGGGAAAGGCAGGGTTAGGTTCCCATGACCCTCTGCTCCAACGTGTTTATCAACTCCCACACACCTTGTTTTGTGTGTATTTCTGTTTTAAGGCACGTTATTTAATATATATTTTTATTCATTAACATCAAACTCATGGCCGACAGCTCTTCAACTCATACCTGAATGACACACATGTATTTCCTCTGTAAGGCGCATTCTTGCACTCGGGAACACTAAAGAGAACCCAGTGCATGGGGGCCATTTAAGCAAAAATGTTTAAAAATTGGCATTAAACAGACTGTGAAAAGGACATTTGTTTATTGATGTGGACTCCGTCCTGCAGAATCCGTGTGTTGTGGCTACAACGACCAAATTCACACGGACTGCAGAAGTCCTGTGGAGAAAAAGGGATCGCACGGCCACTCTCAGAGAGAGAGAGGTCCCCAACCCCTGCCCAGACAGGCTTTTATTGCCTTTTAATAGTATACATCGAAGAAGGTTCTCATTCATTATGCTCAGGTTTGCTTTAGGTGATCACTTTTTACAGGTAACAAAGGAAAGGATGTTACTGACTACTTCTTACAGATTAACAAAGAAAAATGTTGCAAATGCAAGAGCTATGAGAGTGATTGGTCTGGTTACACTCCATCCTTGCAAGAATTAGCACAGACTTCAGGAAGTTACTTTAAAGATATGCAGTAAGCATTTGCTGCTTCAACTCAGGGTGAGGGAGTTTTAGCAAGAGCAAGCCTCAAAGCAGCCTAGGTACAATGCAGGCCTGGTTTCACACAGGAAAGCCAATCAGTGGGTTTGGTGTCCTGTGTGCCAGCTTGCACCTGTTGGTTTTCAAATAGGGCTGGGCTACATTTGCCATTCCACATGGATCAGTTACCTGTAGTTTACAGCATAAGATATGGAACAAAAAGGCAGAGCACCAGCTCGTTCAGCCTCCAGGAATGTGCCCACTCAAGCCCACGCGCATGTCCATGACGATCACCAACACTGAGCGTTGGCTTCAGCAAGTAGGCAAATGTGCATACAGAACCCACAAATGATGGAGATCAACTGTATCATCTTTCAATGAACATAAAGGCCACGGTTCACCTTGGGATCGGTGGTAGAAAGCAGCAGATGCCCAGAGAGTACCTGCTACAGTGAGCTGGGTGTCTCATGTCTAACAACATGTTGACCGGGGCCCAGAGAGTGTGTTTTAATGTTATATTTTTTTGCTTGGGACAAACCTCATTTCTGTGTTAATTGGCCTGTGTTCTTTCTTGATAGGTGGCCCACTTAAAGTGAATAACATTTGGCAGGAAACAAACAAAATTGAGAGCACTTATGTCCAGCAGAATTGAGTTGTTAAGTAGTTATCTAGTAGACACACAGTGTGTTTTCATTGTGTGGGTGTGTTTTAAGATTGCCACTGAAATGCAAGCACAAACTATTTTTTAATCCTCATCCAAGAATGTGTTTATTGATTTTAGAAAGAAAGAGGAACATCAGTGTTACAGAGAAACATTGAGGGTTGCCTTTCATATGTGCCCCCACTGGGAATCTAACCTGTAACCTTTTGGTACATGGGATGATGCTCTAACCAGCTGAGCCACCCAGCCAGGCTGAAAACACAAACTTTGCACTAGTTAGTGTTAAAGTGAAGTGCAAAGCTATCATAATTAAAACAGTATGTCAGTAGTGCAAGAAAAGACAGAGGGTCACTGAAATTGATTGGAATATCAAATACTGTTTACATAAGAATTAGTACATTCTAAAGCTGGCAATTGAAATTAGTGGGAAAAGAAGGCAAATCATGCTAAGGAAATTATATCACTGTTGTTTTGAAAAATGAAGTTTCTACCTCACATTAGATGCTAAAATAAATTCCAAGGATTAAAGAATTCAAAATTTACAAGAAAGGATACATAGAAGGTGATACTAAAAAAATGGAGTATTTTTCTAATCTCTAAATTTAAAAAATTCTTGTACTCATGAAGGCAAAGAAAAATTGACAGGTATGACTATATAACAATTAAAATTTCATGTAAGTGAAAAAGATCAGCAAATTACTACAAAAGCATAAACTGAGCCCTGGATGGTGTGGCTTATGGATTGAGCACCAGCCTGCAAACCCAAAGGCCACTGGTTTGATTCCCGGCCAGGGCACATGCCTGGGTTGCAGGCCAGATTCCCAGTTGAGGACATGTGAGAGGCAACTGAAAAATGTATCTCTCACACATCAATATTTCTCTCCCTCCCTCCCCCTCTCTCTAAAAATAAAAATAAATAAAATCTCTTTAAAAAACTGAAAAAAATTGGTTGGCATAAAGGCCATGCATGTAATGTATTTTTAAAACTTTTTAAAATCAACAACAGAAAGTAAAAGTTAGTGACCAACCAGGTTATAAAAGAAGATCCAGAATTGTTCAGTGTTTTCAAAAATGCTGAAGTTCTTTCCAGTCTAAGAAATACAAACAAAAATAAAAATGTAATATTTTACCATCTCCAAAATCTATAGCATTTTTTTTATTTTAATGATGGAGCATTTCTGACAAGCAATTTTTGCAAAATAGGTTAATATTTTTAACATCTTTTCGTTCTCGAACAGAGATTTTTCACTGCTAAAATCATAACCCAATGGAATATTTGTAGATCCCACAGGTGTTTTTTTCTAGGTTGTCCATCCAACAGTTACATATGATTGTGAAAAACATGAGCCAGCATCTGCCTCCCAAAATGAAGGAAATGGCCAGACACATTAGGTCTGCACATGTAACAGTGTTTCCTTAAAACAAAGCTCCTGACGATGTTTTTGAAGACAATTGCCCAGACACACAGTAACAGCATAATTTTAACAAGAAGTTGTAGTAGAACATTGGTGCAGTATTATCCCAGTTTTACAGACGTGTTTTACATGCATTTACACGAAGTTGGAAAGAGAACAGTGGGAATATTAATAGACTATTTCTTGTCTGCAGGTACAGGGTAAATTTGTATTGTTATGGTTTTCTGTGTATTCTAAATATAGTAAAATGCACATTAGTCGTGCACTTTAAAGATGTGGGTCTTAACCATCTCTTTCATCCACTTTGCTGCTTGACCGGTTGGAACCATTAAGTTTCCCGAAACGGTTGCACATGAATGTGTAACATTCTTCACATCCGTGTATTTTTAAATCTTATTTTTTTTCCTACTAATATTGTGCACTTGTAGGTACTGGCACATCCTCAGCTGTGGCCATGTCTGTTCAAAGCCACAGTCCCTGCCAGCTCCATAAAAAGTCGAACTTCTCTGTCTTTTGATTTGCAGGAATAAATAAATGTTTCAACTGCACTTCATCTGCTTTGGCTAAAGATAGATGACAGAAGAGGGGGCAGAGCAAATGAGCAATAAATACAGGAGGAAACCTGGGACGTTTCTGTTTTTGTTACTACGTTTTATAACCATTCTGCTTGTAAATTATTTATAATATTGCTGTAAAGGATGTTTTCAGTGGAGTCTCAGGTGTAGCTTCCAAAGGATGTGTTTTGCTGTTACCAGTCCGAACTCGGTGATTGTGTTAGGGTGGGGGGAGGAAAGACACATTTCATAGGTTGTCAGGTGCTCACGAGAACACATAGGAATTTCCTTTAAAAGCAGCGCGAGGCTGAAACTGGAGACACTGCCAGTGTCCTGCCACTGCAGCGGGGGGAGGTGATGGGGAGGCTGAGCCAGGAGGCGGGCGGGCCAGGCACAAGTTTCATATTCTTCTTCTTACCAGTGCTAGAACAGAGGACAGTTTCTCTGAGACAGGGCTCGCTTGTCTGCAGAATCGGAGGGAGTCCGATAGGCAGGTATCCAGTAATCCCAGAACAGGCCTGGGCTGCCTAGTGCTTAAAGAGCCCACCAGGGTTTCTCTCTCTGGGCTCTTTTTATGGAGCTGGGTAACAAAGAAGTTGGGGTGTTACTCTTGAAACCGGAGTGCCAGGCATTCCGAGCTGCTGGTGGGTGATGTTCACGGGCACGTCAGCAGACACCAGCACGGTTTCGGAAGAGGAGCCCGCGTTCCCTAAATACAGCTTTATGAGAGTAGAGAGACCCACCCTCTCCCTCCAAGAAAGCAGCATGGACGCATTCCAGGGTGTGTCTGCATGGTCAGTAGGATCTACAGTTCTGTGCTGATCACGCTCTGAGAAAACGTTCAAAAGTAGGTCCCACAAATTGCGAACTACGGACACACGTAAACACTACCTGCGCACTCTCCAGTAATCCGTGGTTCTGAGCCACACAGGGTCTTGGCGAGCCAGCCAAGGTTAGGTGCAAAATGTGCTCCCAAGCACATAAATGAATGGGCATCTCTGATGAAAGTAGGCACCTGGGGACCTCACACACTTATCCCAATCACCATCAGCTGCCCCATCGTATTTTCTCATCACTGGTCTGAAATCTCTCCCCTTTCAAAGGTGATTTTAGTTTTGGGAAAAGGCAGAAGTCTCGGGGCACCAAATCTGGGCTGTAGGGGGCTGAGTCACCTGGGTGATTTGATGTTTTGCCAAAAAACTCTGTATGAGACATGATGTGTGACTGGGTGCATTGTTGTGATGAAGCTGCCAATCACCAGCTGTGCCCATAGCTGTGGCCTTCTGAATCATCTGAATAGTTTCCATGGGAGAATGTTCAAGCTTAATACAAAATTTAATGCAGATCTGTTATTCTTCTCTCTTAGTCATTTTGAATGTGATGGCCACTCAATGGCATCTACCGCCCCCACTGACCAGTACAGTGAAGTCATCATTGTTCACACATGTGCATTACAGTCCCCTCTCCTTGGCTGCCAGGGTACATCAATGTCACGCAAACTGCTCTCGTTATATTAACAGTGGCTGGACTTTTTCTGGACAAGCCTCTCATACCTCAGATATACCTGGCAGGTCCCCAGGAAAATAACTCCCCAAAGTGGTTCAAGCCACCACCTTAAATACCGTATTCAGCTAAAGACAAGAGAAGGATTTGGGGGACAGGGTGGGGGTTGGGGGGCAATCCGCAGGGAGGCGAGAGGAAGAAATGTTTGGTGAGCAGAGGTCGCCCTCCCAGCAGGAAGGTCTCTCGGGTAAGAGTGTCATGTCTTATAATAGCTCTCTTCCTAGGACAGGCCCGCTTTCTGCTGTAGATTTCCTGTACAAATGCAGGCTTCCTTTAGAAAAGGGCAACTTCTACTCAGACTTCAGAGCTCCTTCTGTGCCTTCAGTTTCTCAAAATAATCCCCTGACGAAGAGGCCTGTTTGGGGGCAGCATGTTCCTACTCCCTTCAACTACCTGACGCCCAGTGTCTGAAAACTGCTAACTTTTGCCAGGTTTTTAGTTGTTTCAGACGACGTAAATCCTGTCCCTTCTACTCCATCTTGGGTGGAAGCAGAAGTTTCTCAATCCTTCTATGTTAAGATGTCCTCTAATTAAAATGTGACGTATTTTGAGGACTTCATACGTGTACACATACACTCTGAAGGCTCCCCGGGATATCAGTTAGAAGCGAGGTCTTAAGGGTTCACTTCAAACCAGGCCTCCCATCGGAGGAGGGAGGAGAACGGGAGCCTCTGTGGTCTCAGAGATCCCGTAGGCAAGTCTGGAGAAGAGGAAAGAAGGAATAAGAAACCAGGGAGAGGAGGTGTCCTCCTGAGGGCGATTTCAGCTCTGAAACCAAGTCCCAACAGAGAACTGGCTCTGCACGTCAGACCCTCCTGCTGTTTCACTTCCTCCGTGACAGCCACGGCTCCACACACTGTGTTTATGGGCTCATTTGATTGTCTGACAACTCCGTGAAGTGAGTTATCATCATCCTTTAAACAGTAACCTTCCAGGCTGAAAGTCTCCCTGGAGGAAGGGGAGACTGAGCCCGCACTGGCCGGGGAAAGGACCAGGCCCTGGGCGTACTGTCCGACCCAGGAGCAGCCGGGCCGGTGGACCAGACAGACAGGTCCGCTGTGCCGGGATCGATGGGGCACTTTCGTGCGATGAGCTGGGAGAAGAAAGACGCAAGGAGTTTTGGGAGAATGAGCACTGCATGTAGGTAAAGGGGCTGGAAACGGTGAAGCAGGGCCAGTTCTGGGACAGGGGCCTGGTTCGCAAGGAAGAAGCGTTTGCCGCTTCTGGATTGGCTGTGGCCACGGTTCGGGAAGTTCGTGTATAAGCAGGATGCACGGCGTCTAGTCTGGTGACGGCCACTCTCTCCAGGTCCTAACGGAAACAGGAACCTGGAGGTCAACTCTGAGCCTCAGCGCACGGCTGGGGAGCGGGCGCGGTTTCTCTCCAGCGGCTCTGTGAGCTGCCGAACCACCCTGGTCTCTTGTTCCCGCCCGCCCCCCCCCCACCTCACCCCATGGCCTGCTGTAACTGAGTTGAGGACACCTCAGAATTCTTCTTTGTCCATCCCCATTTTACAGATAAACAGGTTAAGCCAATGGCCCAAGATGCCATTGTTAGCAAATGGCTTGGCTCAGATTTAAATCCAAGCTCCTTAACTACTGTATTATGCTCCTAAGAATATCAGTCTTGCCAAACTTCGCTCTCCTGTTGTAAGCTCACAGCGTATTAAAAAGAGACTCGTAGGTGCCAAGCAAGATAAATTTTTCATATGAATGAGACTTTGGCAGCGAAAGAATTTTTACCCTGGACTGCACCATACAAATGTTACCAGGCGGAGGTCAACCTATGTGAAAAACTGCTTATTCCCAAACAGTACCAGAGAAGTAAATTAGCAGTTGTTTTAAAATAGTACTAAATAATCCTTTCATACCTCCGATGTGCTAAAAAACAAAGCATTTAAAAATCTTACTTAATTCTTTTTTTTCCAAAATTCTCCCCACAAGGACTAACGTGAAATTAATAAAGCCCCTTCTATTTCAACAATAAAGTATTTTCTGACAGTGTTTCCTGCTGGCTCCTCCTGGTTCCAATGTAGACCATCCCTTGTGGTGACTTTTCGCTGTTCCCCCAAAGGTGTCCCCATTTTACGAGACCAGGAGCAGGTATCTCTTGTCATCTGTCACCGAGATCATCTCACTTCTCCTGAGCATGCAGATGAAATACCCAGCGTGCCACCTTCCGCGGGAAAAGGAATGTCTTGCCGCAGGGGGTGAGGGGCACCTGTAAACACCTCTCCGAGCTGAGGAGCCCCCGTGAGGACAGCCGCACAGGCAGCGCTGCCCGTCACTGTCACCAGCATCCTCCTGGAAAGGGAGTGGGGACCACTATTAGCATCACCTTTGCGGTGTGAATTGTGGGTTTTGATTCTCTCCCTGTAAATACGCACCTTGTGCAAACTCCTCTGCAATCCCTGCCGTCAATAACTTTTATAAATGCCGTATGCGAGTCTTTAACTCACTGCTGCCTGCTAGACGCTTATTTATTTTTTGAAAAAGAGGATCTGGAGAAGTCATTTGAAAACTGGTGGGCAGTTCCCTCTCCAAGGTTGTGGTGTGCTCTTGGAAGAGCTGTAAAAGCTTCAGGGAGGCGGCGGCTGCCCCTCCTCTTCATAACAAACAGCTGCGCTCAGTGGGTGTGGAAATAGCGAATTAGCCTTTCTGTTCAGATGGCAATAGTATGTCAGCTCTGTAACTTTCCACAGGATTCCCTCATATCCCTCCTCTCAGCTCCACCTCTGAGTTCAGAAAACAATAAAAACCCCTTTAAATCCCCAAGCAATAGACACCTTCCAAGAGTTCAGCTAAAGCCCATCACATTGTCCCCTTCCTAAAGGAATGATAGCCCATTTGACATATCTCTAGAGAAAGCTCGGCCAGCCCTTTCTGTAAAGGACCAGACCCCAGATCACAAACGTCTCAGGCCTGAGGGCCAGCCACGTGGTCCCTGTGGGAGCTGCTCGACTCTGCCATTGTCCTGGGAGCAGCCACAGACGACGTGTAAAGGAGCGAGTGTGGCTGTGTCTCGGTAGAACTTCTTTTGTAGACACTAAAATTTGAATTTCCTGTAAATTTCATTTCACCAACCGGTATTCCTTTTCTCTCTTTTTTCCAATGATTTGAAAAGACAGAAACCGCTGCATTTGACCCCGGGCCAGTTTTGCCAGCCCCACAGTTAGCAGTCTGAAAAGGGCTCCCCTCCCCCAGCACCACCGACAGTCCGCTGGACTGCTGCAGTTCTGAAGGATAGCACTCCCCTCCCCCGGCTGTGACCACGTGAATGTTTCCATTGGTGGCAAAACCGACCCTGAATGAGAAGCACTAGCCCAGTGCACCGAGAGCGCAGGGTGCACCCCGCAAAATAGGAGCTGTGTGCTGCCCAGCACCGCTCCAGGCTTCAGCTGAGAGACACCCACAGAATTCTCGTGATCCCGAGACCGAGGAGACAGCACTGCCTCCCAGCTGATGACACTGAGGACCTCTGAGACCTCAGGCAGGCCAGCCTGTTGTGGAACCTGGATGGAGGTGTCAGAATGTTTATGCAAAAATACTGACTTAGATGTCGGTATTCCCTGCCTGCCTTTCTTTCTAGATTATTTCCCATGCTTCTCTCCATCCCTCACACTCGGGAATCGTTACAGTGTGCACTACAAGGGTAACTCTAATACTTAATTCGTAGGAGATTTCGTCAGTTTGACCAGAACACACAGACAGTGAGGGGGGACCCACAGGATACTTAGTTTGTATTAAATGAAGAACCTACATTAATTGCTATAAGTCCTGTTCAAACATAAAGTCCTCTCTTTTCCAAACTCCCTTCTGATGTGCAGACGGCAGGAGGTGTGTGTGTTCTTGGCTTCTGAGACGTTTAGGCTGAAGACCAGGGGAGGCAATGTTCTGCAATGGGGGCCCCAAAGCAGAGAGACCCTCCCGTTCTCCCTGCCTTGTCTCACCGGCAGCTCCAGACCGCTGGTGCAGACCAGCTCCTGCTTCCTCCTGTACAGCGTAGCGCCGTTTTTTACAGCTCATCAGAGGAGGTGTTTCTGGATTGCATTAAAAGTTCTCCCACAGAATGCCAGATCATACAGTCTAAGGAATACTTTTCCCTTTCATTTTTTTTTTACAGCCTCAGAAATAACTTTTGATCTTCCCTGGAGCCTATCATATCCAAATTATGAATATTTTGTCTTAACTTCCTGTGAATTCCTCTGGATAATTATTTGATGTCTCAATGTAAGAAACAATGAATAATGGATCTCCTGTCTGACACGTGTGGTTTCTGACGAGGGAGAGGCAGAAGCCCTGCCGAGCAGGAGGGCGGCCCCACTCTGCTCCGTGAGTGAGGGAGGAAGTCCTGTCGAGTGCAGTGAGCACGTCACCATCAAACACACCGAAAAAACGGAGTGTCGGCAACGGCCAAAATGGAAACTTTATAAGAGTCAGGGTGGTGCTTTGAATAGGAATCTGAATTTGAGCTTCCGGCTGCTCTGATTGACTGGACAAGTCAGACCTGCTCTGACCCTCCGTTTCCTAATCCCCCAAGTAAAGGGGTTGGACTGGACAGTTTCTGAAGTCCCTTGTGACCTGGGTGCAGCTTGTAGCGACAGTCACACGGCATCATCATTACACTCTACAGCTGCTATATTCTAAATCTGAGTGCCGAAGTGCTGCCAAAATTCTGAATCACATATTTGGAAAAGGTTGGCGACAAATTCAAAATAATCTGTATGTCTCTGAATTCCTCTTATAGGAGTCTTTATAGGTATTTATCTGTAAAATTCGGACCAATAAGAATGAATGTAAATGATAAATGATGTAGTTGAGATAATAAAAGATTCGGGTTATTACAGAAAACCTGGGATGACTTAAATTGGAGGTGAAAGAACGATGTCTTAAGAAAGCCAACAGTTCAGAGTCGGAAGTGGCAGATATCCCATAGTGTGCTAGTTCTCACCTGGAGGGCCACTCTGCCCCGCCCTCAGGGGCACTGAGCGACGACTGAGACGTTGTGGGTTGATGGTGTCTAGTGCGTTGAGGCCAGGGGTGCCGCTGGACACCCGAAGCGCACCGTCAGGCCCACAGCAGAGAACGGTCTGGCCCGCGACGCCAGCGGTGCCAGCGCTGAGTGACCCTGCCGGGGGCTGCTCCACTTCTGTGTCTCGGTCACATCTGCGTCTCCTCTTCCTTTCCACCGCGCAGGCGCATCTGCCTCCTGCCGACGAGTGCGCGCAGTCCGTGTCCTTGGCGCAAGTCTACCTGTGCGTCAGTGTATAAACCTTGCCAGCACCGCGTTTATGCGTAGGGCAGACTGGTTCGAACACAGAGATCTGAGCCACAGCGTCTGCTTTCCTTAAGGCCTGAGAAACACTGCAGTGCATGCCGACGACACGGAAGTTCTCGTTTACGTGTAGCAGAAGCAGCATCTGGCTCTGCACGCGCTCCTTCCGTGGCTGGGCACTCCCGGCCCTCTCCCTTCGCCCAGATACTCTGCTGCGCTGCCGAGAGCAGCGGCCCACAGACCGTAATGTTGGCTCCTCCCGCTTTGAGAAGCTCTGGGCAGACTCAGACACACAGGCTCAGAATGCCCCGACCGTGTTTCCCGCAGGCCAGGTCAGTGGGTCATCTCTGTAAGTCTGTCTTTTCTCCAGGTACAAAATGGCATGCCTAAAACTAAATACAGATATTACAACTGTACATTTTGCCTGAATTATCTCATCAGTAACAATATCACCTAATTGCACCTCATTGGAATTGGCCTAAGTAGAAAAAAAAAAAAGTGCCTTACTTAAGTATTTTAATTTATGTTACATGCCATACAAGACTCCAGTTAGTTGAGATACACTGTTACTTATTTTAAAATAAAATTCAACAAATTGCAGAAAATTTATTTTGATCTCGTTTCCCTAAAAGTTTTATTGCCAAAATAAAATATCTGTCCTACAAAGCGTGGGATGGTGCCCACAGAGTTCGTACAGTGGGACCCACCACAGCACACCCTGATAAACGTGGGTTCGGACGCACAGCGAAGCGAACGGTGCACCTCGAACGCAGCAGCTCATTTTCGCTCGCACGATCTTTTTACCCTCCCCTTTATCTAATCTCAAGAGAGAAAAAGTGTTAAATACTCATTTTCGACATTCTCTCTTTTCCGGGAAGAAATATTTACACAGAATTTAATGGTAAACGCAATGAAATCTAGATTTCAAAATATGTTTGCTTTTTCTCCCACTAATTTAAAATTTCAAGAAAATTCAGCAAATGGTGTTCATAGAAGGGAAAAGCGACTGGTGGTGTTGCTCTGGAGCCCCAGGCTTCCCCTCGAGTCCGCCCCACTGCGTGCATTGGCCCAAGGACATGCATGACGGGGCGCGGGGGGGGGGGGGGGGTTGCAGTGTAAAGAGAAGGAGAAAGTTCAATGTCGAGTTGGCCAGTGTGGAAGCGGGAACCTGTGCTTTGAAAGCCCAGCTCCCAGGAAGCATGCAGATTGCGAGTGATACAGGGCAAAGGCCTGGGGCACTTTGGCTAGTGGTTTCCTGGGAGCTGATTGGTTGGCAGTGAGTTAAGAGTAACAAACCATTTCTTCAGGTCTAGACTACAGTTCTGAGGTCTCTTCTGGACTCGCTCTGTCTGGTCTCACGGGTAAGCAGCCAGGGGTGGTTCCACCTTAGGGCTCAGGAGCTGACACGTGACCTAGTTAAGGTGTGACCTTGCGCCCGCCAGAGGTTTGCACCTTGTGACCATCCCTCAGGCCAGGGCTACTGTCTTCTGCTGCCTCGGGGGTTGCTGATTATCCAGGGGAGAGGCCAGGTCTCAGAGAGAAAGAAAGAGATGATTTCTAAAGCTGGGATTTAGAACCTAATTTTATCTGAGTTTTAGGGACCCTCGGTTTCGGTGTTTCTCACTACGTGTGTGTTACCCTGCGCACCAGTATTCTGGTTTTCCTCCTTTCAAGCACGTGGTTGGATTGCATTTCCCCTCTTGCTTGAACTGAAGTTCACTGTGACCGTATGACTTGCTCTGGTCTGTGATATGGGAGCAGAAACAACGCGTCACTCCAGTGTCACAGCCCTAAGAGCTGGTGTGTGGCTCCCCAGCACCGCCAGTGACGACGCTCCAGGTGGCTGAGGTGCTGTCCGCCTGCATCCTCAGGTGAGGATGACAGAGAGCAGTGAGCGTGTGGCAGACACAGACCTAAACGCTGGCCGTGCCGCACCACCGAGAGGGCAGGGTGTTGGTTCTGCAGCAGACCCCCGTGCCGGCCAGGGCTCACCTGTTCGAGTCGCCGGCTTTCGGTGCCGGTGCCTCAAAGAGTCAGGTAAAGCCTGAGAAGGTAGCTCTGAGTAAGTCCATTTACACCTCCTCAAAGAATCCTGGTAATCCAGGAGCCGCCTAACTTGCACCTTCACTGTGCAAAGACAGTTTGTCTGGGAGCGCCCTTGCTGATACTGGTGATGAGAATTGCGGAGCACCAAAAAAGAGACGAAACAGATCCTGAGATGTTAGCACCCACGGGAATCCTGGTTGCCGTCTCATCTGTGCCCATGCTTTGTGGATCAGGAAGGGAGTCCTGGGGGCTGTGAGAATCGTCCCCCTCAAACCCCCGTCTCTGTTGTCTGTCCGCAACAACGTGTGGGTGCGGGTGCAGGTGTGGGTGTGTGTTGGAGATGGGTGGGCAGGAGACAGAGAAGTTAAGGCATCAGATGGGAGGCACGTGTCCATACGGTATGTACATGTGGGTGGGACCTTTCTGTCATGCATGTGCTGAGTACTGGAATGGAAACAAGAGTAAGACAAAGGGCCCTCTGTGAAGGTACTTCACATCTCAATGACCAAGCAACAAAGAAACACGTGAACAGCTTAAGAAATGAGTAAACGAAACGACGTGACACGGTAGGGTAGCGGCACGTTGCAACCGTACGGGCTGGGGCATCTCTGAGGGTGACTGGGACTGAGCAGGAGGGACCTCCTGGGAGAGCTCCGGGGACGGGATGATGCCGGAACACAGCCTCGGAGGGTGGGCGGCCCGGAGAGGAAGCAGGCGTCCAGTTGACCCTTTGGAGAGGAGGGGCGGGTTTTCCCAAGCACGTGGGGAGCGGGAGCGGTTTGGGAATGTTGCGTGGCATACAGGTGCGGAGTCCGTGGGCCTTCTAAGCGGGGTCGGGGGTCAGCGTGGAAGGGGGTCACCAGTGATCAGGCCCAGATGGAGCAAGCACAGGGCGCAGCAAAAGGAAAGATGCAGCAGTGCGAGGCCTTGCAAAGAGGAATCCCAACCGTGGGAGCTGCGTGTCTGTGGGGGAGGAGGGGGGGTTCAGTGGGGGTTGGGACCAGAGGATGGGGGCAGGAATGCTGTCGTGGCCCAGGGGCAAGTCAAGTCCAGCAGGCCATGCGGGGGACATCTGGCCACTGGGCGCCTCAGGCTGAAGCCCAGGAGAGAAGTGAAAGCTCATGATACTTTTCTCTCTTGAGTCACGGAGGGGCGGTTTGGAGGGAAGACTCCGAAAATTGGTGGAGCCTTTTGTAATGCCCACAGCAAAGGCAGGACAGGCAGGCCCGGGCGGAAGGAGGAGCACACCCCAGCGGCAGAGGCACCAAAGAAAACTGACGTAGAGAAGGCAGACACTCTCCACAGTACGGCATCAGGGAGAGGGGAGTTCCTGAAGGGGGACAGGGTCAGCAGGATTAAGGAGGACAAGGACACAGAGAAGACTGGGGGACTAACAGTTCAGGATTTCATTTGTGGCTCCGGAAGAAACATTCCATTGGACTTTGGGAAAAGCCAGGTGATAAAGGCATCAGGAGCAAGGAAGGGAAGGCTGGGAGAGGCACTGGTACTCGCTATCCATTCCTGATCAGGGGGTGAAGGGGGCCGGCGCCCGGCGGGCGGCCAGTGTATCCAATCGTGTCGTGTCGTTAGAAGGAGAGACACTCCAAAGCACAGAGACTGGGAAGATGCTCAGAAGTAATGATCGTGTCAGGTTAACGTAACAGTTTGTAAACTGACAAGGCACAGTCGACGTTGGCACTTCTTCCCGAGGCCCTCTCGGGAGCCGCAGGGACGACGGGAAGGCGCAGAGAGAGGGCCAGAGGGGTCCTCCGACTCCCTAGCGTTTCCCTCACAGCTCGGGCTCTTGTCGGGAAGAAAACCAGTTGGAGAAGATGTGGCAGGTTCAGAGGGAGGAGCAGGGAATTAAAAGTTCCGGGGAGGTTCATGTTCAGAAGAAAAGGCACCTGTAAGTGGAACCTGAAGAACAAAACAAACAAATGAGCAAAACAGAGCCAGAGGCACGGAAACAAGGGACACACCGGCAGCGGCCGGAGGGGAGGGGAGGGGAGGGGAGGGGAGGGGGATGACGGGAAAAAAGGGAAGGGTCTGGTCAAGAAACAAGTATGAAGGACCCATGGTGAAGGGCAACAGGGTGGGGACAGACTGAGGTGGGGCGGGGCAGGGAAGAGTGAGGCTGGGGGAGTTGTGACAACTGTACTTGAACAACAACAAAGGTGTCCCTAAGACTAGCGGCAGTGAGAAGAAAGTGCACTGAAGTTTCTGTTTCACTCTCCAAAGCGAACAGCCCCTTCTTCCACAAAGGCAGAAACATTCAAAGGTTCTGCATATCCTTTCTCTTATGCAGGAAGTGAAATACTGCATCTGAAGGAGAGGGCTGATTATGTGTATTTCTTACAACATTCCAGCTTGGTGATTACATGGCTGTTATCTCTGGACACTCCCAGAAGTCTTTTGCAAAAGGGGAAAAAAAAAAACGATCACATTTCCCTTAGCTTCCCTCCCAGGCCAGCGCCTTTGAACAGCGTCTGGGGCTCCCTGGGCGGCCGCAGGCAGCCGGCTGGGTCTGCATCTCTCCAGCAGGCTCCGTGCTCATGGCGCGATCCTCCGAAAGGTGAAATTCCTCTGGTGCTGCAGCGACTCACAGCTGAGAAGCATTTTCAAGGGACACTTTATTTTCTTAAGGCAGCGTTTCTTAATGTAGATTCTCACAAGACTGAGAATTCATTTTCCCTTCAATGCGTTCATCCCTCTGCCCCAGCGCCCCGATTTGCGTACAAACCTGACTTGCTGCTGCCATCTGGTGGACACCACGCGGGAGTGCTGCCGAGGCCCCGGCGGCCCGAGCCGGCCCAGCCGCCTCTTCAGCCCTAGAATCCCGCGGGTGATCGAAGAGCGGGTCTTTCTGTTGAACTCCGAGGCCGTGAGACAGCCAGGCCTCGGCCCCTGGCCCCCAGGACTGTGCGCAGTGTCACGTTTCAGATGCCCACGGCGTTTTTCTCCTCTTTTACCTCCCAGACCTCCAATGCAGTTCTTTCCCACAGACTCTTGGAAACCACCCTTCAGTCCTCCTCTGTGCTTTCTTCCTCTTTTTCTTTCTTTCTCTTCCCGTGGTGTGCTAGAGGGAAAGGGAAGGGGGCCGTCGTTTCCCTGTAAAGAAGATCGCGTTAAAATGACATAATTTGCTGAATTCCACTCACTGCAATCGCCATCTGGAATGGCAGGTCATTTCCTCCTCATCGTCTGAGTCTCTTGAGCAGAGAGAGCACACGGAGAGGGCTGCCAAGTGCTTTCATCACGATCGTCCGTGCTGTGCACGCACTCGGAGGAGGGCGCGTGGAGGAATGGCGTGGTGGTGGTGCTGAGTGAAGTTCCGTTCCCGGTGGCGTGGCCGGCTTCTCCATCAGGCGTAATGGGAAAGCAAGCCAGCGCTGCTATTACACACTCCAGATGGTCTCTCGGCTTTTTATCCTGTAACACGCCAGCGCTCAGCCGTACAGCTTCATGAGTCACCTGCGGCCGTCATTTAGTCGGTCAGTTTCGGTCAGTTTCAGGCCGGTGATAAAGCTCTGAGTAACAGGAAGGCGTCGGTGATGCTCGTACTCTCTGCGAGGAGGTGTTTCTAACTCAGAGTTCCCAGGTACACACTCAGTTCACATTTAACAGCCATCACAAAACGTAATATCCTGGTAAAGCTGGACTATGACCTCTATATATGGAAAACCAATTAACGCTGTTGGAAACGACCCATTTCTCTTCGGAATATTTATATAAATACCTGGAGATGGGGAAATTTAGGGTAAGTCAGATGCGTCCCTGTCTAGGGCTATGGCATAAAGCAGAGACGGTTTTATGAGGAAAATGGTGATTCTCAAAGCTTAAGCTCTAAATGTGAATTTTCCTATCTGTGCGAGAATAGAATCTGGGTTATTAACCATCAGTGCTTTTCAAAATAGCTTTTTATTGTCACAAGTTAAAATGTCATATAAAATCTTTTATTAAAAATACATAATTTTTACTAATTGACTAATCCATCCGCACTAAGTGCTACATCTGAACTAATTTTAAAAGAATACTCATGCTTTTTCAGCTTTTCAAAAGGAAAGGATTAGCAGTTAGTGCTGTGATTTCTCGCCTTTCAATAAAATTTCCATTTAAATTTTTATAGTCATTTTAAATATAAATAATATTTCTCCTTAGAATTTTCTCGGATTACACATGGGCTCTTGTTTAAAAAAAAAAGTTTTTAGGTGGAATAACCGCGCTTGCCACGCCTGGCTTTGTTTACGCCGAAGGATGGTGGACAGCCACGGCTCTGGGTGTCCGGGGAGCCGGAGCCGCTGGTGCTGAGGGCGCAGATGGACGCTAAGTGGGCGAGTCACGGTGCCTGACAGAGCAGGTGAAGGCCTAGTGCGGGGAGCCCCGAGAGCTCCGAGCGCCGTGGGGGAGGGCGCGCGTGCCCTGAGTGCGGCCAGGTGTGGTGCGGGGACCCTCCTGCACAGCCTACCTGGAGGGCGGAGCGGTCTGTGGGCGGCCCCCGCAAGGGATGGAGGCGCTGGGCGGTGAAAAGAGGTCAGCATCAGTAGTGACCTGCCTTCGATGTTAACAGTCCTACCAGAAATTTCCGCGTATATGTAATGGGGGGGGGTCTTGTTTTTTGTTTTTATTTTTGTTTTTGTTTTGTTTTGTCTTTTGCTTCTAAATCTAACGAAAGCTTCTGAACTCACACCCACTGAGGTTGGCAGCACATCCAAGAACAGCCGCTGTGGGGCGCTCCACGCACAGGGACGAGGGGAGGAAGGGTGCAGGGGGACGTCGAGGGGTCTCAGTGCCTGCTTGCCCCTCTGAATCTGCATGGATTTGAAATGATGTCTTTATGACAACTCCTACTTCAGAGTCAAAGGGGTTTTAGTTTGGTCCTTTCTGTGTTCGCCCGCTCAGGCTGCCCTAACTGAATACCTTGCACTCAGGGGCTCGTAAACACCAGAAATTTATTTCTCACAATTCCGGAGGCTGAGAAGTTCAAGGTCAAGATGCAGGCAGATTCAGCGTCTGGTGAGAGCCTGCTTCCTGGTTCATGGAGGGTCACCTTCCTTCTGTGTCCTCACTCGGCCAGAAGGGTGCTGGCGCTCCTTGGGGCAGGGCACTAATCCCAGTCCTGCGGGCCCTGCCCTCATGACCTACTGACCTCTCAGAGGCCCCGCCTCCACAGACTAGCACCGTCCTGGTACCTGCTAGGGTTTACCAGGAGAATCTGGGCGACACAGACATTCAGTCTGTGGTACTTTCTTTAGAAAGAAACGCTTGTTTTTCTTTGTGCTTTCTTTAATGACCATTGTTTTAGTTTTTTTAATTAAACAGTCTGCATTTATTTAAACAAAATTATCCACATTTCCCAAATGTCTACGGACTGCTCGTTTACCTATAAAACTAACAATTGTAACGTAGAGATCCAACCAATTAAATTTCCCAAACACCATAAACATCGACTACGGACATATTTAATCAAGCACTTCCAAGCACTGAACTGAAATAAAAATTCGGATACATGCAGTTTTCGGGAATATTTTAAGTAACTTACAAGTATAGAAAGCCCTCACAAAATTCTTATGAGTACAAAGGAAGGTAATCAGTAATCTTAAATGAAAATCAGTTATAAACATGCAATACCATGAATTCAAATTTGTCTTTTATCCTTATCCCGGTTCATATTTTAGCTCTCATTATTTTCCTGAGTGACATTTCTAACATATCAGCTGTTTTACTATTTTTATAGCTTCTTAGGTTTCAAAAACATTTCCATATCCAAATGAAAAACAATCACTCAGAGCTGCCAGGAATGCAGGATCTAGGATATGAACCAATTGATTCTTGGTGAGGACATAGGTCCTTTCCTGAGATATAAATCCTAGCCAATGATTATCAGATTAAGCTTCATTTAAACCCACGAGGATGAAATCGGTTTTATTTTCAAATGACGTTCCTTCAAAAATGATTTGGTCAGTATCACAGAACCTTTTGCATCATCCCATTATTAGGGTGTATTGACTCGGTCTGTTAGAATATTTTACTAAGACCGTTGGGACAACACGCAGACACTGCCTCCTGCCCTGGAAGGTGATACACTGAGTCCAGTTTTTCAGCTCTCCTCCTCAGGGCATGGAGTCACATTGTTACTTTTGAAGTCACTGCTGATTTCTCTCTGTACGACGTGGTCCCTGGTGCTACTGAACTGCCCAGTTTTTCTGTGTGTGTCCAGCTGCTGGCCGGTCCTTCCTTATCTCACTGTAGAAACTCCCTTGCTGAGGGTTGTCCGGCTTACTGGTTTTGTGTCTCCTCTGCTACCTACTAGATAGATACTCAGTAACTCACAGTCAGGAACATTATTAGCAGAGGAAATAAAATGCTCACCTATATTAACACCCCGTTAAACATCCCCTATTTTGTTTACCCGTCTTTGTGTTATAACTCTATTATATAGGCCTTATGTTAACTTTGCTAAGTATCATTGTAAGCAAATAAGCGTTCATAGACTAGACCCTCCTCCTCTCGGTCAGCTATAATTCACACTCACTGAGCCCCCCGCTCCCTCGCAGGATGCCAGCTCATCACATTTGGCCAACAGGAGTTCTCTTGAACCATCTCTGACCTGTTAGTGGTTCGTACTGTGCTTGTTTCTGGCCACAAGGGGGTGTTTCGGCCCCATTCCAGTTTGCTTGCATTTGCTGCCCCCAGACGTGGGCTGGGCACCCCTGCTGGAAGTAACAGAGGGTTGCAGGGAGGAGTATTCAGGTGCAAAATCTGGGGAACGGGGGGCAAGAAGGAGAGTTGATGGGAGATATTTCTAAATGCTGTTGTTTGGCCATGTTTAGTAAAGACAGAAATGGAAAACACATGTCATTTCAATGTCGTAAGCTCATGGTGACTTTTCTAAATAAGAGTACATGCAGCTGTGCTCCCCTTTTCTCAGAGTATGTGGATTCCTTGACCACTGAGACTTTTTCAACATTGCAACATTTGACCCGTAGTCTTTGTGCTTACGCAAAACACACTAAAAGATTTCTCATGCCCAGTTTAGTAAGGACTCCAGACCACATACACCCTCGTAGAATGGCGCTCACACTTTTCTGCGTGTGCATGCGTAAGTGCAAGAACGCGCAAGGACGTAGATCTACCTGCCGGCAGCAGGGGGCATCCTTGTACCTGGCACTTGGGTAACTATATACTGCACTTGGCTTTACTGCCCCCCCATGAGTAAATATAAACTGTCACCTTCATTTAAATCTCGTTTGTTTTCATACTTATCTGAATCAGCTAGTTCATACCCCCACATAACAATGTGTACCTTCCCTTTGGAACAGTAGACTTACCCAGGTCTCAGGACGGACATCACCTGAAGGATGAAGTTACCTGATTTCGCTTCCGTAGGTTGAGAGAAGCCTGCGCACCTGGGGCCAGAGGAGGGTGAGAAAAGGGCAGCGTTTTTTAGGTGTTAAAAAGTCAACGCATAGAAACGTTTGTTCTAAGAAACAATTGTTTATGATATCAGAAAAACACAAAGAAAGCCCAAGATTGGGAAAAGTTACTTCTTCATTCTTCTTTTTTTTTTTGGTATATAGTCTTCATCTTACATAATTTTAGTATGTCCCAGTAGGATATACCCACTGTGTCGTGCAGTGAGCCGTTCCTGCTCTCTCAGCGTCTGCGTGGCCTAACGTGTACCTGCTCAGTGAGACCCAAACCAGGAACCCGAGACAATTTCTTGACATTGCCCTTGTGTCCTCTGTGCAAAGCCCCTGATCCGGCTGCACCAGTAACATGCATGCATGTCCTGTTCACCCTCCACGAAGTCCGAAACTAGCCAGGCTTCTCATAAGTGATTGGAGAGTCACAGACTTTAAAACCGTGTTTCCGAAACGTCCGTCATTTCCAGGAGGTGCTGAGGTTCTCATGAGAAGAGCAGATCCCTGAACCCAGGACTGAGCGATTCCAAACAACTAGGAATTATGGCTCTGAAAGATGCATTTTTAGCAAACCCCGCAGATTATCGTAGTGCACAATATAAAGTCCGTGAGCTGATGATGATTTAAAAAATTTCATATCAAGTCGAGACAGGCAAAAAAGCACCACCCAGGGGAGATATTCTGAAGGGAGTAATACACTTCACTCCTGGGGAACAGTCCTGAGCAGGATTGTGACACTTTGTGGGAACTAACCAGGTCTCGTCTCTCATCTCCCAAATCACTCCTGTGAAAATTCCCTCCCTTCCCCCACTGAGTGTTCTGAGGAATGCCCAGTGCAGTGCTTTGCGGCTTCTCAGGTATGTGAAATAGAGTGAGGGGAAATGGTCCTATGTATTTTCTCCAGAGAAAGGTATTTTCAAGTTTAGTCTTAAAAGGAAATGTCATGAAATAGTTTAACCTTTTTTCACGGAGCGTGGCAAGTGGCATTCACACTGCTAATTTTTTTTTATTGAGCATATTTCAGTGTATACGCCATTTTTCTCAGGCATAAAACCTGACCCTTTTTTTCCTACTTAAAAGTATCAACGTCCACATTCATTCTCACATGTAAACTTTGGAAATTATTACTCGGTTCTCGTCAGTGGAGAAAAATCAGAGTAGCTTATGGTTGGTGGTGTTATGCTAACATTGTCTCCTCATTCGTGGTGATTTTTAATCTGAACATTTTTCTGTGCACGCGCGTGTGTGTGTGTGTGCGCGTGTGCGCACGCACTTCCAGTGAAACACAGACTCTGGCTGAGAGACAACGACCAGATCGTTATTATAAGTGTAAATACAGACCATGAATACGGAAACGTTTGTCTCTACCTCGCGTTGGCACTTGAAATCAGACCATCACAGATTAGTTAGTTTGGATCTTAAAGGTATTTCAACCTTCAGGAGTGCCCCATTAAAATTAAAAAGGGAAACCAGAGGCGAATCATCGTGCAGTCCTTGTCAGCCACCACGTCCTGATGGGTTAGCTGGTGAGCATCCGCCGGCAGGACCCGTGAAGGGGAAGCTGGAAGCGCAGCTTGGAGATCAGGGTTCCGGAGGCGGGAGGGCAGGAAACCCGAACTGCTTTCTCACCGTCCCGGCGTCTCTCGAACCGGTGATTCTCCCCGTTTCCACCAAAGCCTGCGCTGTGAAGGCAGTGAAACTGCGGAGGACGCACCCTCGCTAAGTGCTGGCACCCACCTGACTCGGGGAGCGGGGGAGCTGCTGTGCGGGAGAGGGCCACGCTCTCCGTGTATATCCCTCGATAGGATTGAAAAACTCACCCGCCCACCGGAGCAGAGGAGAGACTTGGAGCCGGGGCAGAGTCGTGGGGTGACTCGGGCCCAGCGTCCAGCCTCCCTCCAGTACGAAGCCCCTTGGAGGTATCAGAGCTGGAGAATGGCCTTCTCCCAGCCCAGCCCAGCCCAGCCCAGGCTCCAGGAAATGGGCACAGGGCTGTGGACCGTGAGAGACGTCACTGGGATATTGCGGCAGCAGCTTCAGTTCAGTGGGAACACTGGCTTGCTTTGCACTCGTGGCCTAGCCTGGGTCCTGCCGCCATGGCACGTTTTCAGCTCGTTTGTGAGTGCAGGACGCAGGGAGGCCGAACCATCTATGCCTGCTCTAAAACAACGGGCCTTGTTCACATGAGCCTCCCACCTCGGCGCTTTTGATCTCTCCACGCGTCACACGGAACACAGAAGTCGGTAGTTCAGCTCAGCCCAATGTCACTTGGAAGAAAACATCACAGACACTTTGACAAGGCTTCACTTAATCGAGGAGCCCCTCCCCCCACGTGCAGCGGGAGCTTTGGATGCCTTCCTTGGCTGGCACAGCTCTGCATGGAGGGCCCAAGGTGGTACGCCGCCTTCATTCACTCCTTGAGCACCTACTATGTGCCGGGTGAGGTCTAGGAGCCAGAAACACGGCAGAGGCCAAGCAGACGAAGGGAGTGTGTACATGGACTTACATCTCAGTGCAGGAGGACGGTCACCATGGGAGCAAACTCAGCATCCTAATGGATGTTTTGGATGACAATACACGCTGTGAAAGTGAAACTAACGGGGAATGACCGAGGGTGGCTTTAGGTTGGATTTCCGATTTCGCTGAGAAGGAGGTGTGGGCTCTGAGGAGGTGACAGGCTTCTGAACGGTGAGAAGGAGCCAGTCCTGCGGACGTCTTTGGAAGGCATGTAGGGAGGAGAGGCAGGTCCTGCGATGGACACGAGCCTGGTGTTTGGAGGGACAGAAGGACGGCTGGTGTGGCTGGAGCCCAGTGAGCCAGGGGAGAGCGGACCAGGAGGGTGTCAGGAGCAGAGACAAAACCCCGAGGGCCCCCACACTGGCTCTTGCACGGAGTCTGGGGCTGGGCACGACCCAGAGGGGGTCTCAGTCGAGACAGGGGCAACACGGGTGTCTTGCCCCACTCCCAGCCCCCACCCCAGCTGCCTGCCCCTGACTAAGAATCTCCGGAGTCTCCTTCTGCTGAAACCTCAAGACAAGCACGCAGTGGCAGCCCCCGCCTCCTTCCAGGGGTCAGGAAAGCCCAGCATAGAACCCCACGGGCATGTTCTGTGGGTCAGGGCTCGTTCTTACAGGAAGAGGCGAGGGCTGTGGGGAGTGGGAGGGAATGGCTTTATTGCTTGTTTTCAAGCGGCAGAAGTTCTCTGTGGAGAGAGCACCGGCGCTGAAGCCGTGAGGGCCTGGTCTGAAAGGGAGCCGACACTGAACTGTCTCCGTTTCCTCGCGTGAGAAATGGAGGCGGTGCCTCAGGTGGCGCTGTGAAGGCTAATTCGCCACGATAATACCCGCGTTAACATTGCTGGGACTCACTTTGAAAGGCCCTAGCTGCTGTCACTGACTGTTAATAACCCCATGGACTTACCTGTTAGTAAGCACCAATAACTTTGTACAGTAGTCGGCGAGCTGGCGAGTGAGGCGCTGGCAGTTTGTAATTCAGAAATGCCTCCCTGGCACCCGAGCCTCGGTCGTGAACGGACGGCCTCGGGAACCTTGTTCTTCACCAGCACGAGGGACAGTGCCCCTTCTACCCACATAAGCGGCGGCAGGGGTCCAGGGCGAGGCCCAGAGCCCTAAGTGCAGATGCAGGAGCAGAGCCCACCTCCAGCTCATCTGTGTGTGCTGACAGAGACAGTCCTTCAAAAACCGCGGTCTGGTAACCAGCGCAAGGGGGGAATCTGACCTTTATTTGTGTCTCGCAAGGAACATCAAAGGTCACTCGAGTCCAGCCCCCCCCACGTCTAGGTTCCCCTTCACCCCGCCTCACACCCAGGTGTCCCTGTGCCCGTCCACTCGCGCCCCCCCATCCCGTTCTTCCCGAGACCCCCTCCTTCCAGCCCTCTCGGGCCTGGACGCTGCTCCTCCTCCCTCTCACCTCTGCACTCTTTCACAGACACACGTGTGCCTGTGTGTGCGTGTTATATGCGTGTGTGCGTATGCACGTGTATCTGTATCGGGCACATATACTTTTCAGCCAAAGGGAGCCACAATATGCATTTTATTCTGAACACTGCTTGCCCCTCACAACACACAGTTGAGAATTTGTGTGGGTCTGTGTCACTGCCTGTGCCATTGTATTCTGTTGTTTTACTATACCATAATAGATTTGTAATTGTGGTTGTTTGCATTTTTTTTGCTGTTAAAAACTCTTTAAACTTTTACAAAGCAGTCAAGCACTAAACCAAAAGGGTGTGTGTGTGTGTGTGTGTGCGCGCGTGTGTGCCTGAGCCCCACAGGAGGTGGGGGATGGAATATTCAGGAGAATGTCAAGTGGATTGAAATCGGCACTAAAGCGACCATTCTCCAATACTAAATGTACTTGAAATTTATTTCCCTGCATCTGTAGGTAAATGTCCTTCTGTTCCTAAAGCAATAAATCCCCACAAACTTCCCATAAAGTTTTGCAGAGGTGAAACGTGGGATTGGTTCCATGGACGTCCATTTGAAGCTGGGTTTGTGCACCTTCAGGTGTGCGTCGGAAAGCCCCCCCACCACCACAGCCCCTGGACGCAGGAGAGGTCAGCACGCTCCGGTTCCCCAGCAGCCGAGCTCTGGCGGCTGCCAGGCTGTCAGAGGAATTGCTCCCAAAACCCACCCTGCGCCCCCATCCCCTTGAGTTCGGATCAGCCTGACCCGCAGCAGCACCTGCAGTTAAAACTTTCTGAGCTGGTTATCATCTGCTCGCTTCCAAAAATACTGAGATTCCCAGACAGCCCAGTTCTGGCCAAGCAGCCTTCCCGGGGGCCCAGAACCCTGGAAGGTGGGGGCAGGCACCCGTGTCTCCAGCTCACCACTGGACGTGCCGTTGTGGAAACCAAGTGCAGCCGCGAGGCGGCATTCATGCGGTTTTGCACTGCCCAGGCGTGTGCCCTGCACCACGTACACCCAGTGAAGGTGGGGTGAGGCCGCCCTGGGGGTGCAGCAGGCCCTCCTCCAGCAAAAGTCCTTGACACCGGGGCCCCAGCACACCCTCAGAGCGGTTCCCCTGTGCAGAGCGGGCCGGTCACCACGCCCTCCGCTGCCTCTGCCCATGAAAACACTGCTCACTCTTCAGGCATTGCAGCCCCCCACACACCCCCCTCCCCCCCCCACACCCATCCTGCCCTCAGGCAAATTTCCAGATTCCTTCGAGACCAAATCAAAAAGAGAGAGAGAAAAATCACCCTGTTGCGTGCCCTTGCAGTCACCGTACCCTGTGTCCTGACTGTGTGACACAGAAAACTCCCGGCGGCCTCACGGAATCTCAGGCCGTCGCGCGTCCCCTGTAACGGGCCTCACTTCCCTTGCAGTGTCCTTCCCCCAGCCCGAGTCAGGGTCCCGGCGCCCAGCGTTGCGCGGAAACAAGGCGGAGAACTGCAGCTGGAGCAGGGGACTGCGGCCCCCACGTGCTCCTTCGATCTTTAAACTCCGGACGTTTGCTCAGGCGAGGACACATGGTTTTTATATTAGAAGCGATGTTCACCTAACCGCCGAGTGGAACCGGGTTTCAGGCCTCCGTCCTGCCGTCCCCTTGTCCCCAAGTGTTTACCAGTCGTTAGGAAACCCTGGCATGTCATGTATCCAGCCCAGCCCCCCAACCCCCAGCCCGGCCCTGTGTACAGAGAAGTCTGTTGTTTCTGTCATTACTCGTAACCGCAGGCCTGAAGAAGTCTTACTGTTTCACAGTCCTTCAGCGTTTCACGGTGCTGCTTACGTCCTCAAGGCAGCCCTGCCGACACAGGAACTGTGTTTCTAACTCAACAAAGCAGCGGGCTTTAAAGCCCGTGCCCGCTTGCCCGGCACCTCTCAGAGCCCTCCCTGGATACACGGGGGCGTGGTAGTTGTCAGGGGAAACAACAGTGTCTGTGAGTGGGATGCGGAAATCTGTTTATTTCCTGTAATGACAGGAGCCCAGAAAGGAAACTTTGATTTGTGTAACATGATTGTACGGATCATATCAGTCCGCTACTCCGCCGTGGAGAGCCGCTTCCAATTTTCCCATCCACTGTTCTGCTGAAATGGGCGGCTTTTCTCCACTTCACACTCGCCGGAAGGATTTGATGTAGACCCTGTCTCTCTGGGGCCGTGGCACCTGGGGGTTTTGTGGTCTGTCTACCAGGACGTCAGGGCCCTCCCTCTCTGCCTGGTGGCCCAGTGCGGCCAGACCCATCTGGGTCGGTTACAGTTCTGCCGTGACTGTTCTGCAGGATACCAGGGCAGAGGATGGAACGGGACTCAGTGGGCCCCGGCCCGGTGGCTCAGCTGGTTGGAGTGCCATCCACACACCGGCAGGCTGTGGGTTCCACCCCGTCAGGGCTCACACCTGGGCTGTGTGTTCCGTCCCCGGTCAGGCGCGTACGGAGGCACCTGATCAGTGTTTCTGTCTGTCTCTCTCTCTTCCTCCCTCTCCCCCTTCTCTGTCAAAAGTCAGTAAACATGTCCTCAGGTAAGGATTTTAAAAGAAAAAAAAAAGAAATGGGAACTTAATGGTATTAGACCACGAACTGCCATTACAGGAGACGGAAAGGTGAGAGGAAGTCGACCCCGGTGGAGCCACAGTAAAGACAGAGTGGCATCCACGGGCGGCGCCCTCAGGGCCCCTTGCCTGCGGGCTGGGGTGCGGCGGTCACTCAGAGGGCTTGCCGTGTGTCCTGCAGGCACTCGGAGCTGTCAGGCGTTCACCATGGCAGGGAGGCAGCCAGCTGTGCGTTTAGAGAGAGTTCTCTGCTGGCTTTGTCACAACGCGGGGGTTCATGTGGCCTCCAGGCAGGAGGGGACAGTGGCCTGAGCGCAGGGACGTCAGGTAGAGGTGTGGCAGTCAGGCCTCAGAGGCTGACTGGGCTCCCAGGGGTGACTCCCATGTTTCTTCTTTAAATTCACTTATTTTTAGAGAGATGAGAAGGGAGGGAGAAAGAGAGGGAGAGAAACAACAATGTGCAGTTGCCTTTCATGCCCCCTATTGGGGACCTGGCCCGTGACCTAGGCATGTGCCCTGACTGGGAATTGAACCGGCGACCTTTGGTTCATGGGCCGGTGCTCTGAGCCACACCAGCCAGGGTGATTCCCGTGTTTCTGGCTCAAGTGGCGAAGTGGGAACAGCTCCAATGAGGAGTGCACTGCAGGCACAGTTAATTTGGGGAAAAAAATTGCATTCACTTTCGGTCAGAGAGTTTAAGGAAACCGCTTGTAAGTCAAGGCTAAGCGGTCCAGTAAGAAATGCATATCTTAAAGTCACAGTGGAGTTCTAACTCTGTGCATACATTTGGGGATTACTGACTTCTGATCAGTCCTTGAGATCATGAAAGCAGATGAAATGGCTCAGGAAAAGTAAGAAAAGCATTTAAAATCTGGACAATGCCCAGAGTCTCCCTCCAGTGGCCACTTCTGTGTACTGCACTGTTCATTAAACATTTTTAATTTCAACCTGCATGTTCTGGGTATAATAAATTTGTTTTGCAGCCTCCAGATGCAGCAGAGTTTTATTTTTGCTAAATCATAAAGCTCTCCCCGCCAGCCCTTTGCTCACCGGGGTGTGAGGGAGTCAGGCTTGCTGGGGGAGAGAGTTCTGTGGGATCGGTCACACAGAAACCTTTGGGGTTCACCCACAACAGAAATCTAAGTGAAAGAGCATGAGGCCCACACGTCTCCATTGCACCCCTAGTTACCCATTTCTCCGCCTTTGGTTATGACTTTTTCCCTTCGAACCCCAGTATACTCTGGGCGACTATATAAATTAGGCATAACTGATAGCCCCAGGGAAGAAAGTTTGAGGAAATGTCAGGATCCAATGTGACGACCCGGAAGAGCTTTACCAGAAAACTTAGACCCGCCCCCCTAAGTATCCAGGGACACACAACTGTTGCAAGCATTCAAAATGAAATAAAATTGCCTCCTAGGTATCCCTGCAGTTAAATGCACCTTGGACAGATTCAACACCCTAATGTCCATGGCCAGTTAGGAACCAGCGGGTTTCTTCCCTCCCCCCGGCGTCTGACTGTCCGCCAGCGCACAGCGGTGCAGGAAGCTTCCTCTGGGGTTTCTTCTATTCCTCCGGGGGCCTCTGTCCCCTTTCTTGCCCAGTTATATTGGTGACTCCCCCACACGTGTGTAATAGCCCCTCTTGGGGCTGGAGCAAGGGGAAAGGCTTTCTGGAGAGGATCAGACCCGCGTGTTAACTCGCTGCCCTTGGTCTCGAGTTCAGCTGGCCCCGTAAAGGAGGCGGGGAGCCGAACAAAGCGTCTTCCCCTTTCCCGAAAGCACAAGGTGGCTTCATTAAGGGAGTCGCTTTCTCTCCCCGGGCCGGAGGCTCGAATCTGCGTGCCGCGAGGCCGTCTGGTTTACTGCTGTAAAGCGCTGTTCACTGCTCTGTTGTAGTGAACAACGAGGACTCGGTGCACCACTCAGAGGAGACTCGAATTTCCAATCTCCAGGCCACTGACAGTGTCCAGAGCGACTGGCCTCCCCTGGCCAGTGTTCACAGTGGAACGTGCTGGCCTCTTGACGCAGCAGCCGTGGGAGCTTCTCAGCGCCTCGGCGGCTGAATTCAGGAACCTGGTGAATCTGAGAGCCGATGGAAAACCCCCGGGGCCACACCACACAGGCAGAGCCCGCACACGTCTGCCCCGCAGCAGCCCAGTGCCAGCCGCCTGTTCACCTCTGCTGATTCCCATCTCCCCTGTGTCGAGAAGGGAGGACAGCGGGGCCTGACACCAGGGTGGGGCCTGCACCCCCACTTCTCGTGGCTCTGCAGTCAGCTCTCCCTCCGCCTTTGTCCCGATGCAGTTGTTTGTAGCATCCGGGTCCCTCTGTCTGAGCCGCTCAGCTGCTCTTCCTCTCGTGGGATTTACATCCGAGGGCTACTCCACAGAACCGAGCATCGCGTTGCTGCGCTCAAGGATGATTCTCAGTCCTGTGCCCTGAATGGAATTCTTCATTTGGGCCAGGAAGGACGTGAAGACACGGGGGCGCAGGGTTAAAGGGCGGGGAGCAGAGGAGTGATGGGAGGAGAGACAGGGCCCGAGGGCAGGCGCAGGGGTGGCTCTGAGAGGAGCCCCCAGCTGGAAGAGTCAGAAGGGTCGGGAGGGCACTCGATCCAGCCTGTGCGCCCCTTGGAAAGCTCACCCTCCTCGACTGGGCGCAGGAGAGGCCTGGGGGTTGACGACTGGCTCCTCACCTGGCGGAGGGAAGGGGCCCGGTGTCCCGCCTCCCTGCCCCTGGCCAGGCCCTCCGACTGCGACTGCACGCGAGGCTAGAGCCGTGGGTGTGGAGGTGATTAGCGGCACAGGCGGAGCGGATGTTCAGGGCTCAGGGCCCCGCTGAGTGCACTTCCAGCACCGTCCGTCCACTGTGGTGCTCAGCACCCTGTAAGGGAGTTTCTGTTGTCGTTTCTTCACCCAAACGAGGGAAGGACGGTTTAGGAGATTCCCCCCGGGGTGCGGGTGATGGGGCCGGACTCTTCTGATTCTGCGGCTGGCAGGCGGCCCACCGCACTCTGGCCCCTCCAAGTGGCACCCGCCACCGTCCCCACCGCCCGCCCAGCAGCATGTCCTCGTGGTCCCCACCCCGGCCAGCGTGACCATCACAGAGAGGACTATGGCGTGGCTCGTGTCCAGCTGCTCCTGCGAACATACCAGACAATCCGTGGGTGCGGACTGTGGACGGGCCTGTGGGAAGCAAACCGCAGGGCCCGGGAGGTCCAGGAATCAGCTCGCGTTGAGTGTCGGTGTAACCAAGTGGCTGTCGTTCAGCTGTTCGGGAAGAATGGGCAGAGAAACAGCAGGCAGGCTGGCTTGTAAAACGCTCAGTCCTCATCTTGCATTCAGGAAAGTCCACGGAGAAGACCCGGGATGCATAAATTAATACGTACCTGCACAAGTGCATTTTAGAAACACAGGCATTAATCTACAAAGTTGAAGGTGCAGGAGGAGTTGTCGCTGAGCTGGGTTTGGGATGGAGGGGAGGAAGCAGGACTTGTGTTCTGGACTTGTGTTCTGCAAAGTCACGTGGGTGAGTCAGGCCTCACCCACATGACTTTGCAAACTAAGGTAGAGCTGAAAGGCGGGCTCAGAATGAATTGCTGCCCGTCGGAAAGTATCCCTCAGAGATTCTGAAGTCAGGATCCCGTACCGAATAACCACCCGCGAGACGGAAGTGAGTGGCTGTGGAAGAATTCAGGTGAAGAGATGGTGCTGCATCTTCTACTGACGACTCACCGAGGTGGCCGGGGGCACCGCCCCGGCTCCTCCTGCCCCAGGAGACTTGCCCAGGCCCCGGCCAGGACGTATCTGAAAAGCTGCTCCCCCCCGCCTCCTGCTGCGTGCGAGTCCTTGACAGACAGGAGCCTCCTGTCCCCCCTGGCGTCCTCGTCCAGTGTCACCTGGCCCTCCACGGCACTGACCCTGACGGTCAGCCAGCACAGACTGCGGCAGTTTCAGTCGCCTGCAGGTGACGAGGCCATGGGTCTTGCAGACGAGTGGCACTGTTCACTGAGCCTGTGGGGCTCTTTGGAGTGAAGTCGTGGATCAGGGAGGGGCGGCGTGCTAGTGGGAGCCGCGTCCAGGCGGGAGCTGCGGCAGTGGCAGCTCCCGTTCCCAGTCACCGCCTCCCTCAGGGCTCAGGTCTCTGTGCAGTGGGTTCTGTCCCCCGAGAATGTCGAGTACGGAGTGGAATTGAGTATAATTGAGAGAGGCAGCTGTTCACTGACCCACTGATGCGATGATTTATTGAGTGTATACTGTGCTCTGGAGTCAAAGGTTACGGAGAATAAATGGTTCCCTCCCAGCTTTCAGGGAGCTCACAGTCTGCTGGGAGCATTATAAACAAACAATAGTAACAATGCTGTGTGCTCCTGGTGTCGTGACATCTGAGGAGCACTGGGAAAGGCACACATGTTCCCTCGTTACAATCCCAAATCCCGGAGACAGCGGGGCCCCAGACTCATCAGAACAGGCCTCACCCACCGCAGGTCACCAGGGTCTGTCCCCTGGTGACATTAAAAGCTGGAAGCCCACATCCCGATAAGCATATTTCTCACCGGTTCTGCCCGTACACAACTCTGATAGTATGCTGTGTCTGTCAGAACGTGTGACCAAAGTGGGCATTGAAAGGATGGGGCTTTGAAAGTAAAAGTGAACAGAATTCCTCCCTCGGCTCAACTTCGACACCCCCGGTCAGCTCCAGGGGGGTCACCACCGTCGCTGGTCAAAAACACAGTGCATTCACCCAGATTCCCAGGACAGCCCACCAGGGGCAGCTCCAGAGACAGCGTGGGATAGTCGAGACGCTTCCGGAAGGACTGGGAACCACCGTTTGCGGAGTTTCCCTGCCAGTGGGTCCACGTAGGACAGCAGAGTGGTTCGGAGTCGCTCAGGGAGCACGCCGTTAGAGTGGGTGGGGCTGGTGTCTGCGGGGACGTTTTGCCAAACCAGAATAACTGATCGGTCCAGCTGTCCTCCGCTCTCTGGGGACATTTCTGTCTGGGAACCAGCGCCGGACCCCGATAAATACTGACACACTCGATTTCTCGCCCGCCTTTGTCGAGGATCACGTCAGACAGCCCCGCTTGTGTTAACACAGCGTCGCCTCAGGAAAGAGAAATGTGCTCGATCGGACGGGAACTTAATAACAGTCATTACAGTCCTGCCCCGGGACGCGGTCTAGAGAGACGGGACTGCGCTGCGTCAGGCTGGACGGAGTGTGGCTGGGGCCAGGGACCCTGGTGGGTGCCGGGTTGTTAAGGTTCTCCCCCAGCCAGGGTGAGTGGAACCCGCTGGCCCCACAGAGGTGGCTTCACTCCCCCCAGAACTCTGACCCCTGAGACAGTTGCACCCCGCAGCCCGATTCTGTTTTCATTTCCAGACCCTTGGCGTCAGCCAGCTGGTCAAGGAGGGCCTGAACCGCTGGGATGGTATATTACGCCAGATCTGGAGCCAGAAAGAGGACTCAGACCCCAGAGGGTAGCAATTTAAAGAGTTAAATTAAGATTCTTTCTTTCCAGGTATATTCTAACCAATGTCAAATAATATTATTCTTCCCAAGAAAAAAAAAAACAGTGTATTTTTTTCCGACTGAAGGCTGCGATGTTGCCGTTTTAAAAAATCGATAGCCGGAAACTGCGCAGAGACTGTGGGGACAGCTCACACCACAGACCCCATCACCACATGGTCTTCGCCTTAGTGAAGACCTTTACAAAGACGGTTTGCACTGACTTCCTGGTGACCTGCTGCCACTCACTTATCTGGATATCGCTATATTCTACATACTTGTCTATAAGAACAGCAGCAAACAGCATTAATTAAATAAGAGGTTATTTTAATATCTCACAATATAGCAATACTCTAAATGTAATTTAAAATTACAGCTTAAGCGTAGCAGTACCAACACAAAGTTAATTTCATTCAAGAATAGTAGTTGAACTGAATATTGCATCTGTGCATAATTCCCACAAAAGAGGAAAAAATCTAGTATATAAAAACTTATAGACTGAATTCAGTTAATACGTTGAGTGTATACTTCTTGGAAGGAAAGATATAGTGAAATTCAGTTTAAAAACAAACATATTTTAGGTGTTAAAAAAAGATGTTCCCCAGACAGTCTGCTGATCTCATGGGCTTTTTTTTTTTTTTTTTCAGTAGACTGGGCAGTGTCCCCTCTAGCAGATAGGAAGGAATTCTGGGAAGCTGTAGGAGGCAGAGATTTTTATAGCCCCAGGTTAGCAGGAGCAAGGGAGTCATCCCGGCACTGGCTGATTGGCTGGAGCAGGGTCACCGCCCTTATGTGAACCAAAGGGAAGGCTTGGTGGGTCACTCAGCAACTTGTGCTGAGCAAACGAGTGCTAACTGGTTGACCTGAGTCTTCCTTTCCTGGGAGAAACCTGGTTAAGGTTTGGTTTGCTGACATAGGGCTTAGCATGAGCTACTCCATCTTGGCCTGAACTGGTGACTGTAATGTAGGTTTAGTAGTAAAGTTAAAGGCTTTAGTAAACATTTTAAAGAACGCTTATGTATTTTAGTCTTTAGCTATGATAATAAAGGTATTCAGAAATGTATATATTCAAAAGGGTTTTCTGCCTTGGCTGGTGTGTCTCCGTTAGTGGGGGTGCTGTCCTGTACACAGAAAGGTCACGGGTTCAGTTCCCCGTCAGGACACAGGCTTGGGCTGCAGGTCCGGTCTCGTGTCGGGGCGTGTTTGGGAGGAAACTTATCGATCAGTGTTTCTCTCTCTTTCTATCTCCCTTCCTCTCTCTCTGGAATCAATGGAGATACGTGTGTGTGTGTGTGTGTGTGTAAATGAGGAATGTCTCCGACCCCTGGTGATGAAGTTGAGTGTGAGAATGAGCTCTCAGTCTTATACCCATTTCTCAGTTCACCTGTCCGAGTGGACCGTGCGTCATCCAATGTGGTGGTTTTATTTTGTCCTGTGAGCTGCTTTTCCCCTGCAGCACTGGTCCTTTCAGGCAGTGAGTGGGGAGAGGGGCGGGTGCATCCTGTCTTCTCCACGAGCTCAGGGGCACAGGCTGATTGACAGCCTGCAGGTGGGCTTAGCTCAGCACTCCCCACCCGCACAGGGCGGCGTGTCACCAGGAGTTCCCGGGAGAAGGAAGCACTCCCCAGCTGTGTCCCTCCTGCACGCGTTGCTGCACACTGCGGACAGGTTCTTCCCAGGCAACGGCAGATGGCGAGGAAGGGCAGAACACCAGAAACCTGGTTCTCGTTCTGACCCTCTAGGTTTAGCCCAGATGCGGAATAGGGTCCTGCACCCCTCAAAGCTGCCGGCACACACACACAAGTTCCAGACAGCCCCCACCCACCCCACAGCGCCCCCGGGGGCTGCTCCCCACTTTCTCCTCTGTGGGCCTCTGCTCCCTGCAGCCCCCAGATGACTCCGGGCAGGAGTGGCAGCTCCAATCTCGGATAAAATACTTGCTGTGCACACACACAGATCGCTATGGTGGGGCTTCAGGGCGGCGGCGTTCAGCAGGATGAAAGGAGCAGGGACGTTGCCCGTGGAAATGTGAACATTAAAACCCAAGCAGCAGTTATCGTTCACCTCGCTGCATGAGCAGGTGTCACCGACTGTGTGTTTCTCCTCTCCCCACAGGGAACTACTGGAACGCTGCCTCCTTCCCCAACCCGTCCTCCTACCTGCACTTCTCCACCTTCCAAGGGGAGACCAGCGCCGACATCTCTTTCTACTTCAAGACGCTGATCCCGCGGGGGGTGTTCCTGGAGAACCTGGGGAACACGGACTTCATCAAACTGGAGCTCAAATGTGAGTACAAGCCCGTGGTTGACTCGGGAGTAGCCACTCCGTCACTCCCTGCAGGCTGGCTGGGGCCCCGATGGCACGGTGTCACTGGAGCCCTGCGTCAGGTGCCCCTTGGCTCAGGAACAGCGCTGACAGGCAAATCCGCCGTGTTAAGAAGGACCCAGGCCCCTGGCCTTAGATGGCTCGCAAGGCGCAGGCACACAGGGAGATCCCCAGTCAGTGGTTTGCAAGGAACAGACAAAAAATAAACTGCCCTAAGGATATGCAAGAAGAATGGATATTTAAGTTAAAAATG
>PVIA01007592.1:0-81448 GCA_004024845.1 Tonatia bakeri | reverse complement strand
TGGGATGGAGGGCTCTAAATAGATCAGTCAAGTCCATTTCGTTTAGGGTATTGTTCAATGCCACGATATCTTTGTTGATATTTTGTTTGGAAGATCTGTCCATTTTTGACAGTGGGGTGTTAAAATCCCCCACTATAATTGTGTTGCTGTCAATATCTTTCTTAAAGTCCTCTAGGATTTTCTTTATGTATTTGGGTGCTCCTATGTTGGGTGCATATATATTTACAATATTGTTGTCTTCTTGGTGCATTCTTCCCTTGAGTATTATGAAGTGACCTTCTGGATCTCTCTTTATGGCTCTTTTTTTGATGTCTGTTTTGTCTGATACGAGTATTGCTACCCTGGCTTTTTTTTTTCCTGTCCATTTGCATGGAAAATCTGTTTCTAGCCCTTCACTTTCAGCCTGTGCAGGTCTTTTATCCTGAGGTGGGTCTCTTGTAGGCAGCATATGTGTAGGTCATGTTTTCTTATCCATTCCGCTATTCTATGTCTTTTGATTGGAGCATTTAATCCATTTATGTTTAAGGTTATTATTGATAGGTACTTATTCATTGCCATTTATGTACGTGTGTTCCTCTCTCCCTTTCTCTTTTCCTTCCTTTCCTTAAATTAGACCCTTTAGTATCTCTTGCAGAGCTGGTTTAGTGGAGGTGTATTCTTTTAGACTTCTTTTGTCTGGGAAGCTCCTTAGTTGGCCTTCTATCTTGATTGAGAGCCTTGCTGGGTAAAGTAGCCTTGGCTGCAGGCCTCTGGTTCTCATTACTTGGAATATTTCTTGCCATTCTCTTCTGGCTTGAAGTGTTTCCATTGAGAAATCAGCTGTTAGCCTTATTCAGGCTCCCTTGTATGTTACTTCCTGTTTCTCCCTTGCTGCCTCTAAGATTCTCTCTTTGTGTTGAAATTTTGCCATTTTAATTATGATGTGTCTTGAGGTGGGCCTCTTTGGATTCCTCTTGATTGGAACTCTTTGGGTTTCCTGGATTTGCGTGACTTTTTCTCTCATCAAATTGGGGAAGTTTTCCATCATTACTTTTTCAAGTAGGTTTTCTATCCCTTGCTCATCTTCTTCTCCTTCTGGAATTCCTATTATACAGATATTATTACGTTTCATATTGTCTTGCATTTTTCTTAATCCCTCTTAATTTTTTCTGAGCCTCTTTTCCTTTTCTTGTTCTTTCTGGATATTTTTTCCTACTTTGTCCTCCAATTCGCTGATCCGATCTTCTGCTTCATCAATCCTGCTTTTGATTCCTTCTACTGTGTTCTTTAGTTCAGAAATTGTATTCTTCATTTCCTCTTGGCTTTGTTGATAGTTTCTATTTCCTTTTATATATTGATATAGTTTGCAGTGAGATCAATGTAGCTTCCCTGTAGTTTCTGGAAGCTCATTGTGAGTTCGTTGAACTTCCTTATAATCATTGTTTTGAACTCAATATCTGATAGTTGAGTTGCCTCTATGTCATTTAGCATTCCTTCTGAGGCTTCCTCCTTTCCCTTCATTTGCGGATTGTTTCTTTGTCTTCTCATTGTTCCTGAGACTCTTCCTGTTAACCTCTGTTTCTTAACTTGATCTGTTCTGGTTCCTTGTGTTTATGGTGTGAACTTCTATGGTAGAATACCTGTGAGATTCAGTGGTGTAGTCTCTTTTGGGTATCCTGGTGTTCACAGCTTCCCCCTACTCTTTTTTGTGATCAGTTGGAGGAGTAAGGCAAAATGGGTTAAGACAGCAAACCAGTATCCTATGATATTTACAGTAGCAGCCAGTAGAGAAGAGGTGGGAGATCCTTTGGCTATATATAGTGTCAACCATGATCTTCCACCCCACTGTCCACGTTTTAAAAAATATGGAAAGAAGATAAGACTCTTAGTGGAGAGGAAAGTGTTGTTAGTTGGATCTAGAAAGCTGTGAGGCTGTGGGAAGTCAGATGCTGAGGTAAGGTGGGAATAAAGAATAGTAAATAGGAGTAGTCTGTAAAAGAATAGAGATAACCTCTACATTGACAGTGTTTAGGAAATTGCGAAGTGAGCCAAGATCTGTGAGGGGTGTTAAGTTGTATTTACAAGTGTATGGAATAAGTCTTATTTACAGTAATATTGAAGCAACAATCTTGCGGCAGATTCTATGACATCTAGACAACAAGAATAAGGAGCATAGAATCTTGAGTGGCGTACCAATGGGACCCAAGTGAGGGACAGTAAATTATCCACACACTGTGAATGAGATAATAGGGGGAACCTAGCAAACGACAGTATAACCAGCCAAGCAAAGAAGATTATGCAGAAAGAAAAAAAAATACTATTGAAATAAAAAAATGTCAGAAAAGAGAGAAAAAAGATAATATAAATTTGCAGGCAAAAACAAATAAAAACAAACAAACAACAACAACAAAAAGAAGATGTATTGCAGGAGAGATAGATATGGAGCGGAAGTAATAGCACTAAGATGGATGGAAGAGAATCATAAGGAATTGAGAGATATAAAAATAATAAGAGTTTAAAAAAATAAAAAGTTGCTTAATAAACAAAAACAAGATAAAGTCAAACAAACAACAGCAGAATAAGGGGAAAAAAAGAAAAAAGAAAGAAAGAAAAAAGAAGAAGAAAACACAAACACTGACACAAAGAAAAAGAAAAAATAAACAAAGAAACAACAACAACAAAAAGCAACAAAAGCAAAAGAAAAATTTGTTGGTTTCTGACTGGCCAAACCAGTCTTTCTGCTCCTGCCAGCTCAAGCAGGCTGAGGAGCGGTTAGACTGCTTTTCACCCTTCTAAGACAGAACTCAGTCAGACTCAGGGCAGGCCCCCAGCTTTTCCTAGAAAGGATAGCTGCCTCCGTCTGGGCTCAGGGCACAAGCTGCGGAGATGGCAAGGGGTTGTGTCCCTCCCCCAGCTTCTCCACCACAGGCTCTATGCTCAGTGCATAACCCGCTTCTCTTCCGGGTTCACGGTGCCTAGACGGGGACTGCCAGGAGTTTCGTACTTCTCCGCTGGAAGCACCGTCTCTCCTCTGGCTTCGTGATGGGCCCCCTGGGGTTTGGGAGGGGTCACACACTTCCCTTTGCCCACGCCGCGGGTCCCAGGACCCTGGAAGCGCTGTGTCTTTTCTGGGTTCCCCGGCCCAAGAGTCAGGTATCCCGGCAGGGCGCGCACCCGCTCCAAATCACCTCAGTTCCGGAAGCCATTCCCTTGTTCCCTGCATGGGGTCTCAGTCTTCCCCAAAACCACACACTCCCCTGGTTGGGGGCACGGGCGCCCACAGGAATGCCTCCACCCCCATGGCATGGCCTCCTTTGGTCCAGCAGACTGGGTAGTCACTCTTCCCAGAAAGTTCGCGGGTGCCCAGAACTCCTGCACTTCTGTGTCCCAAACCTTGTCTGGGGACAGGGACTGAGCAGCGACTCCGCTCTCCCGGGTGCCCGGAGACAGACCCAGGAGCGCTGGCCTGCTCTCCACACCTATCACAGGTCCCTTATGTTCCTGAAGACGTCCTCCTACCATCTGTTTATTCAATGTCTGGATAACTTCTGATGCCCTATTTTCATAAATGTTGCGATATCGGTGGTCTCCTGCTCTGTTTCTCCTCAGATCAGCCAAATTCTCCCCTGAGCACTGGAGAAGGGGATCACGATTCCTCCTAAAAGGTTGCCATCTTCTAAAAACCCCCCTCTTTTTGCTTTTTAAATACCCACAAGTGAGACGAAAAAAATAGGAACTGTGAAAAGACCACAGTTGAACCAAAAGAGAGGGCATCCAAACAGCTGAGACAGCAAGACAAATCTCACTTTGCTATTAGAGAGAACCTGCAAGTTATCACATATTTATATTATTATTTTTTCATTATTCATACATCTTATATTTAAATAGTATTGTTGTATTTCTCTTTTTTTCTGTATGGTCTTCTTTGCTTGGCTGGATATATTGTATAATTTGACAGGTTTCCCCTGTTATCGCATTCATAGTGTATTGCTAATTTACTGTCCTTTGCTTCTTTTGTGTTCCATTCTTATGCTACACAAGGTTCTATACTTCCTATTCTTGTTATCTAGATCTCATTGATTCTGTCATATGACTGTTGCTCTAACATTACTGTAAAAAACAGCTATTTCATACAATTGTAAATACTACACAACACCCCCCCCCCAGATCTCAGCCCACTTCACAGTTTACTGAAATCTATTACTGCAGTGATTAACTCTATTCTCTCACACACTACACTTATTTACTATCATTTGCTCCCACATTACCTCAGACTCTGACATTCCACAACCTCACTGCTTTCTAAATCCAACTCAAAATACTTCCCTCTCCAACAAGAGTATTGTCTTCTTTTCATC
Source organism: Tonatia bakeri (assembly GCA_004024845.1). Taxonomy (NCBI): domain Eukaryota; kingdom Metazoa; phylum Chordata; class Mammalia; order Chiroptera; family Phyllostomidae; genus Tonatia; species Tonatia bakeri. The sequence goes on along the minus strand of PVIA01007592.1, from coordinate 77,111 downwards.
CTTTCTAAAAGTGTTGAGTTGGGTAGACTATCACAGTTAACACTATACAGAGACAAAGGATGTCCTATTTCTTCTCTAATGACTGATACTTTAAATATCACAGAACACTCTATTGCTGTCCTAAACCATTTTTCCTCCCCCCTCCAAGCAATCACAAAAAAGAGTAGTTGAAAGCTGTGAACACCAAGATACCTGAAGGAGATGGCACCACTGAATCTCACAGATATTCTACCACAGAAGTTCACATCAAAAACCCAGGGAGCCAGAACAGATCAGTTTAAGAAGAGAGGCTAATAAGAAGAGTCTCACAAACAATAGGAAGACAAAGAAATAATCCCCAAATGAAGGGACAGGAGGAAGTCTCAGAAAGAATTTTAAATGAAATAGAGGCAACTTAAGTATCAGATATGGAGTTCAAAACAGTGATTGTCAGGAAGTTCAATGGGCTCACAATGAGCTACAGAAACTACAGGGAAGCTACAATGAACTCACTCCAAACTATATCAACATGAAAAAGTAACTAGAAACTATTAACAAGGGCCAAGAGAAAATGAAGAATACAATTTCTGAACTGAAGAACACAGTAGAAGGAATCAAAAGCAGGATCAATGAAACAGAAGATCAGACCAGCAAATCAGAGGACAAAAAACAAACAAACAAACAAAAAACACCCAGAAAGAGCAAGAAAAAGAAAAGAGGCTCACAAAGAATGAGGAGGTATTAAGAGAAATATAAGATAATATTAAATGTAATAATATCTGTATAATAGGGATACCACAAGGAAGAGAAGATAAGACCAAGGGATAGAAAACCTCTTCGAAAAGTAATGAGGGAAAACTTCCCTAATTTGAGGAGAGAAAAAGTCACACAAATCCAGGAAACACAGAGAGTCCCAATCAAGAGGAATCCAAAGAGGCCCACCTCAACACACATAATAACTAAAATGGCAAAATTTTAAGACAAAGAGAGAATCTTAAAGGCAGCAAGGAGGAACAGGAAGTAACATAAAAGGGAGCCCCAATAAGGCTAGCAGCTGACTTCTCAATGGAAACACTCCAAGCCAGAAGAGAATGGCAAGAAATATTCCAAGTAATGAGAACCAGAGGCCTGCAGCCAAGGCTACTTTACCCAGCAAGGCTCTCAATCAAGATAGAAGGCCAACTAAGGAGCTTTCCAGACAACAGAAGTCTAAAAGAATACACCTCCACCAAACCAGCTCTGCAACAGATGCTAAAGGGTTGCTTTAAGGAAAGGAATATAAAGAGAGAAGAACACAGGTACAAAAAATGGCAATGAATAAGTACCTATCAATAATAACCTTAAACATAAATGGATTAAATGCTCCAATCAAAAGACATAGAATAGCGGAATGGATAAGAAAACATGACCCACACATATGCTGCCTACAAGAGACCCATCTCAGGACAAAAGATCTACGGAGACTGAAAGTGAAGGGCTGGAAACAAATTTTCCATGCAAATGGACAAGGAAAAAAAGCCCGGGTAGCAATACTCGTATCAGACAAAATAGACATCAAAAAAAGGGCCATAAAGAGAGATCCAGAAGGTCACTTCATAATACTCAAGGGAAGAATCCACCAAGAACACAAACGTTATAAATATATATGCACCCAACATAGGAGCACCCAAATAAATAAAGAAAATCTTAGAGGACTTCAAGAAACATATTGACAGTAACACAATTATAGTAAGGGATTTTAACAACCCACTGTCAAAAATGGACAGATCTTTCAAACAAAACATCAACAAAGATATTGTGGCACTGAACAATGCCTTAGATGAAATTGACTTAACTGATATATATAGAGAGAGACCTTCATCTCAAAGAACCTAAATACACATTCTTTTCAAATGCACATGGGACGTTTTCAAAGATAGACCACAAAAGACTCAACAAAATTCAAGCCTCAACAAATCCAAGAAAATTGAAATCATACCAAGCATTTTCTCTAATGACAAGGAACTGAAGCTAGAAATCAACCCCAAGGAAAAAAATCCCAAACACTCAAAATCATGGAGATTGAATAGCATGCTACTAAACAATGAATGGGTCAAGAATGAAATTAGGGAAGATATCAAAAAGTTTATGAAAATGAACTCACAACAACCCAAAACTTATGGAACACAGCCAAGGCAGTCCTGAGAGGGAAGTTCATAGCTTCATAGTGATACAGGCATACCTAAAAAAGATAGAAACAGTTCAAACAAACAACTTAACCCTATGCCTACAAGAACTCGAGGAACAACAACAAATACAGTCCAAAGCAAATAGAAGGCAGGAAATAACCAAGATCAGAGCAGAATTAAATGACATAGAGACTAAAAGCACAATTCTAAGGATCAATGAATCCACGAGCTGGTTCTTTGAAAAGATAAACAGAGTCAACAAGCATTTAAGCAAGTTCATCAAGAAAAAAAGAGAGAAGACCAAGATAAATACAATCAGAAATGAAAGAGGAGAGATCACAACTGATACCACAGAAATACAAAGGATTGTAAGAAATTACTATGAAGAACTGTATGCCAGAAATTTGAAAACCTAGGTGAAATACACAAATTTATAGAAAAAATATAATCTTCTAAAACTCAGTGAAGAAGAAGCAGAAAGCCTGAACAGACCAATAACAGCAAATGAAATTGAGGCAGTAATCAAATAACTCCTGACACACAAAATCCCTGGGCCTGATGGTTACACAGGAGAATTCTATAAAGCATTTAAGGAAGAGCTAACCCCTATCCTTCAGAGACTACAGCAAAAAATTTAAAATGATGGAAGATTCCCAAACTCTTTTTATGAAGGCAGCATAATACTAATCTCAAAACCAGATAAAGACACAACAAGGAAAGAAAACTTCAGGCCAATACCGCTGATGAACATAGACATTAAAATCTTCAACAAAATATTCGTAAACCCCATCCAGTAATGCATTAAAAAGATCATCCACCATGACCAAGTGGGATTTATCCCAGGGATGCAAGGATGGTATGATGTTTGCAAATCAATAAATGTAATACATCATGTAAACAAAAGCAAAGACAAAAATCACATGATCAATAGATGCGGAAATAGCATTGGTAAGGTACAGCACCCATTTATGATAAAAACACTCTGCAAAGTGGGAATAGAGGGAGAATTCCTCAACATAATAGAGGCCATATATAAGACACCTATAGCCAACATCTTACTCAATGGGCAAAAATTATCATCTTTTCCACTAAGATGAAGAACAAGACACTTCTATTCAACATAGTATTGGAAGTTTTAGCCACAGGGATAAGACAAGAAAAGCCATCCAAATTGGGAAGCAGGAAACAAAACTGTCATTTTTTGCAGAAGATATGATTGTGTACATAGAAAATCCTATAGACTTGGCCAAAAAACTGCTCAACCTAATAAATGAATTTGGGAAAACAGCAGGATAGAAAGTCAATATACAGAAATCAAAGGCATTTTTGTATATCAACAATAAAACATCGGGAGCAGAAATCAAGAAAAAAATCCCATTTGTTATAGCAAAAAGAAAAATAAAATACCTGGGAATAAACCTAACCAAGAAGGTAAAAGACCTGTACTCAGAAAACTATGCAACACTGAAGAAAGAAATCAAGGAAGACACAAACAAATGGAAACATATACCATTTCATGGATTGGAAGTATTAATATCATCAAAATGTCCATACTACCCAAAGCAATTTACAGATTAGATGCAATCCCTATTAAAGTACCAATGGCATATTTCACAGATACAGAACAAACAATTCAAAATTTATATGGAACCATAAAAGACCCCAAAAGCTTCTCCAATTTTGAGAAAAAAGAGCAAACTGGGAGGGATCACAATACCTGATACCAAACTGTATTACAAGACCACTGTAATCAAAACAGTCTGGTACTAGCATAAAAGCAGACAGATAGACCAATGGAACAGAACAGAGACCCAAAAAATAATCCCAAGTCTCTGTAGTCTATTAATATTCAACATGGAAGCAGCAACATGAAATGGAGTAATAATAGCCTCTTCAACAAATGGTGTTGGGAGAACTGGGCAGCTACATGCAAAAAAATGAAACTCGAGCATCAACTGGCAGCATACACAAAAATAAATTTAAGTTGCAAAAAAGACCCCTAAAAATCAAAACCAAAATCAGAAACAAAAAAAAAGCAAAAAAATTTCAAGGTAGATAAAATATTTAAATATATATGAGTCATGTCACCATAAAAGTCCTAGAGGAGAACATAGGCAGGAAATTCTCAGATATTACACACAGCAACATTTTTACTGATATGTCCCCTAGAGAAAGGGACATAAAGGAAAGAGTAAACAAATGGGATCTCATCAAAATAAAAAGCTTTTGCACTGCTAAAAAATATTAAAATAAAAAGAGAACCAACCGTATGGGAATACATATTTGTCAATGATACCTCAGACAAGGGTTTAATCTCCAAAATATATAAGGCACTCACATGACTCCACTCTCAGAAGACAAGAAACCTGATTACAAAATGGGCAAAGGACTTGAAAAATCACTTCTCCAAGGAGGACATGCAGAGGGTCCTGAGACACATGAAAAAATGCTCAGTATCGCTGGCTATCAGAGAGATGCAAATTAAAATCACAATGAGATACCAGTTTATACCAGTCAAAATGGTCATCATAAACAAATCTACAAACAAATGCTGGTGAGAATTCATAGAAAAGGGAACCGTTGTTCGTTGTTGGTGGGAATGCAGACTGGTGCAGCCACTGTGGAAAACAAACAGCATGGAATTTCAAAAACAAACAAACAAACAAACAAACAAAAACCTAGAAATGGAACTGCCTTCTGACCCAGTGATTCCAGTGCTGGAATTAGATTCTAAGATTCCTGAAACACCAATTCAAAAGAACTTATGCACCCCTATGTTCATAGCAGCATTATTTGCAATAACCATGTACTGGAAGCAACCTAAGTGCCCATCAGTAAATGATTGTATCAGAAAACTGTGGTACATTTCTACAATGGAATACTATGCAGTAGAAAGAAAGAGGGAACTCCTACCTTTCACAACAGCATGAATAAAACTGGGGAGTATTTGGCAAAGTGAAATAAGCCAGGCTGTGAAATACAAATACTATATGATATACGATTTCAGCTATAGCCAGAACCTAACGAATAAAACAAACAAAAAAAAATGAGTAAAATAGAACCAAAGGCATGCAAACAAGGAAAATACTGACAGGGACCAGAGAGGAGGGAAAGTAGGGGGGAAAGAAGGAGGGAAAGAAGGGGAAGGGTATGGTTAAAGGAAAAGTATAAATGACCCATGGACATGAATAACAGGGTAAGAATTGACTGTGGGAGTGAAGTGGGGTGGGTTGGAGGAGAGCAATGGGAAAATTGGGACAACTGTAATAGAAAAACAAGAAAAAAGTGCAGCCTTTCCTGGCTCTTGATGCACTATCCTGCTAACTTTCTCCGAAGCTCCCTCTGGAATAACCTCATTTGAGTATGATAGCTACAGGAAGGCAGAGAGAGCTCTGCCTTATTCTTGACTATGTGCCCCAGGTCCAGCACACAGTCGGTGTTTAGCAACCACAGCTTGAATGTCAAGCGCATGGATCTAGAGTACCCTCTCTGTGCCCTATTTGCATTTTATCCACTGAATACACACACAGTCTTAGGTGAGAGGTCCTGTCACCCACTCCATGGAATAAAGGAATGAGGGCTCAGCAATGGTTGTGATGTCCCCAAAGCCAGTTAAGCCCCAACTGTGAGCCACCCAGAATCTGCACCTCAGCCCTTCTTCTCTCCTCCCCTATCTCAGACCTTCACATACCTGTGAAGTGGGTGGTAAGTGGAGACTGCTGAATGGGAGTAAAGATCCCTTAAGTTATGGTCTCTCAGCCAAAGCCATCCTCCTCTTTTTTTTGTACTAGTGAGCTGCAATTTAACTTTCAAGGCCCAACTCATCCTACCTACACTCATCCGCTCCTTCTTTCCTGGAAGCAGAGTCTACCTTCCCCTGCTGAGGATGAAAAATGCTGGATATTCACTTTCCCAGTCCCCTTTACAGGTAATAGAGGCAGACCAATCCTGAGAGGTATGAGGGTATCTGACAAGGGTCTTCCCCTCATAAAAAGAGCTTCATGAAAGGAAGTATTCCCTGTGATTCTTTGCTGGGTACAGAGGTGTCTGAATGTAATGCTGAAAATGTCTGTGATTGTCATCTTTATGGCACACACACACAACCCAGCCTGAGTTGCCTGCCCCCAGCCCACTCATGGCCATGGATGTATAGATCAGATGGAGTTGGGGGCCACTCAGTGGTAAGGATCTCAAAGGATGACTTTCTGAGTCCTCACAGCCTCAGAAACCACCAGGAATCCAGAGCCTGTAGGGTAGACTAGTCGGAAACATGGAGGAGGGCCTGCCCTTTGGAACCCTGGCTGCCTGGACCCACCCACTTCTGCCTGACATCCCCCAGGTGAAAGAGAGAAGAGGAGGGAGTCATACCCAGGGATTCTGGACTTTATCCCAGGGAAGCAGCTGGAGCATTTTTGTTGGCATCAGGCCAGCTGGGTTAATTGCTCATACAATTTCATCTTGCACAGAGGCCCCATTCATCACTGAGAAGCATTTCCTTGGGAGTGTTTACAAACCACCTGGAAAATCAGAGACAAAGAACCTTCTCCCCACATTTTCCAGCTTCCCATAGAAGTCAGAACCAAGCACTGAAGACAGGTGGAGCTCAGAACTAATATGGGTTTAGGGGATGCTTTCTACTCCAAAGAGCCCCAGGAGGGACAGAGGCTGCCTGGAGGACAACAGCATCTGATTTATTCAACCAAGGGCTGCATTTTGGAAGGTACAGCTGTGAAGGAGTGACAGAGTATAGCTGGAAGACAAGCAGGGGCAGAGATAGGTCCCCAAGAATGGCCTGCTTAAACTGAGGTGAGCATGGGACACTATCCTCCCATCAGACTTTGTTATGTCACTTTCTATAGGACATCCTCCTGCTCTTCCCTCAACACCAGATGACTCCGATCAAATTCAGAAGGTACATCAACACATATCTGAACTTCACTTTATTGGGATATGGGGAGAAGAAAGGGGAACTTGGTGCATAGTCAAGGAAATATAAAAACAGGAGGGTCTCAGTCTCTGCTGGGGAACCCCTCTGAATCTTCATTCCTGTGGCCCTAAAACTCAATCCCACACTCTAGAAAAGTATGTTCCCCAAGAAATATTTCTGAAATGTCCATAGCAACATTGTTCTTGTACTGAAAAAAGAAGTCCTGGGAAGCAATTCAAATGACCATCCACAACAGAACGGACAAATACATAACAGTATGTTCACACAATGAAAGTCAAAACAACACTGAAAATGATTGAACTATAAGACACACCACAAAGCAAATGAATCTCAGAAATAATGTCACCTGAGAGAATTAAGTCACAGAAGAATACACAGGTCTGTTTCCATTTATATAAAATTTAAAAATACAGAAAGTCTAAACAATAGATAAGCCTAAACAATACAATGCACAGGGTGATAAATACAAACTTCACTATAGTTGAGGGTCAGAGGGTAGAAGGCATGGTTGGCACATACAGGGCTGCTGAAATACTGGAATATTCTATTCATTGGACACTAATTTTACTATTCTTTAAACCATGCATATATATTTTACACACTTTTGAATCTGTAATACATTCCACAATAAATATTCTTTAGTAAAAAATATATATATATAAAAGCTGGGCATGGTTTGAAAAAGAGACTCAATAACAGAAGGAAAAGGAACAGAGGAGAGGAAATGAGAGGCAGAGAGCACCCAAGAATGGCAAACAGATACACATTAGATACAGGCAGGCTGCCTGAGTGGCTGAGCATACCTGCCCCCTCCTCTTCAGTGCCTGCTTTCACCTGCTCCCTGCCTGATCAGTACCTCAAGAACTGCCACCACTGCCCACCATCTCCCAAGTTGGTCTCCAGTGTGCAGCAGCTGGACATCCCCACCAACCCCAATGATGGTACCCTGTCTCAGACCCTGTGTCCAGACCACAACCCCATAATCACCATTATCCCTCCCGCTGCTTGCTTCATGGGGGCACTTCAGAGCAAGGGCCTTGTCTGAAGACTCCTGCTGTTCCTTACTCCTCTTTTTGCATGAACCTACCAGCACTCCACTCATACCTGATCAGCATCCCAATACTGTCACACTTACCAATATTCAATAAATGCCTTCCATGAAGCCCTCCTCTGATGAGGAGCCATGTGGGAAGAAAAGCATCAAGTTCCAAGCAGCACTACTGAAGCCACATGGCCCTGTGGACTATGAACTTGAATAGATAGGGCCAGAGCCTCCCATTGTGCCTCCATGGTCTTAGGGGGGTCAGGCTAAATGACAGGAGGCCCAAAGCTCTATGCCTGCACCCACACAAGCTCAGCCAGTCATCCTAGCCTCTGAGACCTGGGGTTACTCCTGCTGCTGCCTTCCCAGTTCCAGTGCCTGTCCACTGCCTCCGTGCTATGGAAGAGCCTGGGTCACAGTCATATAGTGACATATGACATCATGGTCTGGTCCAGACACCCTCAGCCCACTTTACTCAGCTTCCAGTTGCTCCCCATGTTGCCAAAAGTTCTTTTCAAAACAACCCAAATAAACAGATCCTCAAAATGCTAACAACATCCAACTCAAGGCATGGTCAGGGATTGCTATTAATTGGTTCAGGTTGTGCCCAGGACAACCCTCACCCAGTGTTCAGGCCACTTGGTGTCAGGCTGGACTCAACTGAATGCAACAGAGCCCCTCACTTCTCAGGGGAAGCTGGAAGCTCTCCTGACTGGGTCCACCTTATCCCACCCCACTCTCTAAAGCAGGTGGCTGCAGCTGCAGAGAAAATCTGAGGCCTTGTTCCCATGTGCATGCTTTGACAAGGAACCCCCCAGAACCCAAGTGACCTTAATACATGAATATTAAATACAGCATGCATAAATTCACAAATATTTAGGCTTTGTGCAAATAGAAACTTACAGGTGTGTATACTTGTGTAACTACTGCCCAGATCAATATTTAAAACACTTCTGGACTTGTGAATCATTTCCTATCATTATCTTACCTGTCCTTTAACATGATATGAATAGATTTATGCTGTGTGCTCTTTGTATCTGGGTTGTTCTTTCCTGTCATTCAATTGTGTCTGAGGTTTCTCTGTCATGTATTGCAGCAGTTCATTCTTTCTCACTGCTGTGAAGTATACAATTACCTTATTTGATCACAATCAACTTACCTATTTTGCTGTTTATGGACATTTAGCTTGTTTCCATTTGGAGGTTCTTATGAATAATGCTGATAAAAATGTTTTGCCCATGTTATTGTGGTGAAAAAATGCATTCACATCATTTGGGCCTATTCTTATGGGAGATTTGGTAGGTCATGTGATAGCCATACAGTAAGTCCTCAATGTTGTCAATAGATTCTATGACTTTAAGTGAAACTAAGTATAACAAAACTAATTTTACAATAGATTAATTGATATAAACAAGAGTTAAGTTTTTATAGCATCTCATCAACATTATAATGAAGCGATGTTGAGTGAAATGATGTTATTTAAATATATGCTATATATTTTATTTTAGAAGGAACTGCCAAATAGCTTTCCAAATGCAGTACCATTTTTTTTACAGTTTCAGCAGCAATGAAGGAGTTCCAGTGGCTCCACATTCTTGCCAACACTTGCTATCGTCATTTCTTTTTTCTTTTAATTGAGATATAATTCACATACCATGCAATTAAACCTTTTGAATTATACAGGTCAGTGGTTTTTTGAATATTCACAAAGTTTTTAATATTACTACCATGTAACTGAAGAACAAGCATTTTTGTCACTTCAGAAAGAAACCCTGAAACCATTAACAGTCACACCACGTTCACTGTATTTTCCCCTTCCCTAGCTCTTACCAATCAGTAATATCCTTTCTGACTCACTCCCAAATATCTTATATAAATGTAATCATACAATATGTGCTCTTTTTCACTGGCTTATTTTACTTAATGTTTTTTGAGGTTCATTCATGTTATAGCATGTATTAGTACTTCATTCCTTTTTATGGTTCCATAATATTTAATTGTATCACAGTTTGTTTATCCATTTATAAGTTGATGGGCATCTATTCTCCCTTATGGCTATAGTGAATAATGCTGCTGTGAACATTCAGGTACAAGTCTTTCTGTGGGCATATATTTTCAGTTCTCCTCAGTATATACCTACAACTAGAAATACTTTTTTATTTTAATTGTTGTTCAAGTACAATTTTCTGTCCTTTACTCCCATCCCAGCCCACCCAAGCCCTCCCCATGTCCCTCCCATTTCCACCCCACCACTGTTTTAGTCCATGTGTCTTTTATATTGGTTCCTGCAAACCCTTCCCACTTTCCCCTGAAATTCCCTACCCTCTTCCCTCTGCTCACTGTCAGCCTGTCTTTTCAGGATCTTTGGTTACATTTTACATGTTTGCTTGTTTTATTGATTAGGTTCCTGTTAAAGGTGAGATCACATGGTATTTGTCTTTCACTGCCTGGCTTAGCATAGTGCTTTCCAGTTCCATCCATGCTGTTACAAAGGGTAGGAGCTCCTTCTTTCTTTCTGCTGCATAGAATTCCATTGTGTAAATGTACCATAGTTGTTTGATCCATTCATTTACTGATGGGCACCTAGATTGCTTCCAACACTTGACTATTGTAAATTGTGCTCTGGGAACATTGAGGTACATAGGTTCTTTTGGATTGGTGTATCAGGGTTCTTAGGATATAATCCTAGCAGCAGAATTGCTGGGTCGAAAGGCAGATCCATCTTTGGTTTTCTGAGGAAATTCCATACTGTTTTTCATAGTGGTTGTACCAGTTAGCAATCCCACCAATAGTGCACTAGGGTTCCCTTTACTCCACAACCTCTCCAACACTTGTTTCTTGCTTTGTTCATGATGGCTATTCTGACCAGTGTGAAGTGGTATCTCCTTGTGGTTTTAATTTGCATCTCTTTGATAGCTAGTATTACTGAGCATCTTTTCATGTGTCTCTGGATTCTCTGCATGTCCTCCTTGGAGAAGTGTCTGTTCAAGTCCTTTGCCCGTTTTTTAGGTGGGTTGCTTGTCTTCTTAGAGTGGAGTCATGTGGATTCTTCATATACTTTGGAGATTAAACCCTTGTCTGAGGTATCATTGGCAAATATGTTTTCCCATACAGTTGGTTCTCTTTTTATTTTAATACTGTTTTCTTTAGCAATGCAGAAGCTTTTTATTTTGATGAGACCCCATTTATTTATTCTTTCCTTTATGTCCCTTGCTCTAGGGGACATATCAGTGAAAATATTGCTGTGTGAAATATCTGAGATTTTCATCCTTATGTTCTCCTCTAGGACTTGTATCGTTTCATGGCTTATATTTAAATCTTTTATCCACCTTGAACTTACTTTTGTGTATGCTGTAAGTTGATGCTTGAATTTCATTATTTTTGCACATAGGTGTCCAGTTCTCCCAAAACCATTTATTGAAGAGGCTATTTTTACTCCATTTTAAGTTGCTGCCCCCTTTGTCAAATATTAATTGACCATAGAGACTAGGGTTTATTTCTGGGGTCTTTGTTCTGTTGCACTGGTCTATGTGCCTGTTTTTATGCCAGTATCAGGCTGTTTTGATTACAGTGGCTTTGTAATACTGTTTGGTATCAGGTATTGTGATCCCTCCTGCTTTGTTCTTGTTTCTCAAAATTACAGGAACTATTTGGGGTCATTTATGGTTCCATAAAAAAAAGTTTAATGTTTTTAAAATATATTCTACTGATTATTCTATTACAGTTGTCTCTTCCCCCTCTTCATTTCCTCCATCCTGCACACCCTCTCCCACCCACATTCCCCCCTTTTTAGTTCATGTCCACGTATCATAAGTTCTTTAGCTTCTACATTTCCCATACTACTTGTGCCCACCCGTCTTTTTTCTCCCTACCATCTACAGTACTTATTCTCTGTACCTTTCCCTGCTCTCTCCTCCTCCTACTCCCCTGTTGCTAACCCTCCATGTGATCTTCATTTCTGTGGTTCTGTTCCTGTTCTAGTTGTTTGCTTAGTTTGTTTTTGTTTTTGTTTTAGATGTGGTTGTTAATAATTGTGAGTTTTCTGTCATTTTACTGTATATATTTTTAATCTTCATTTTCTTAGGTAAGTACCTTTAACATTTCATGTAATAAGGGCTTGGTGATGATGAACTCTTTTAACTTGACCTTATCTGAGAAGCACTTTATCTGCCCTTCCATTGTAAATGAAAGCTTTGCTGGATAGAGCAATCATTAGCCAAGATAAAAATGAATGAGAGAATACTAGAAGCAGAAAGAAATAAGGAGACAGTAACCTAAAAAGGAGTTCCCATCAGACTGTCAGCTGATTTCTCAACAGAGACCTTGCAGTCAAGAAGGGGCTGGAAAGCAGTATTTCAAGTCATGAAAGGCAAGGACCTGCATCCAAGATTGCTCTATCCATATAAATTTTTGAAGAGTTTGTTCTGTGTCTGTGAAATATGCCATTGGTACATTAATAGGGATTGCATTGAATCTGTAAATTGCTTTGGGTAGTATGGACATTTTGATGATGTTAATTCTTCCAATCCATGAAATAGTATGTTTCCATTTGTTTGTGTCTTCCTTGATTTCTTTCTTCAGTGTTGTGTAGTTTTCTGAGTACAGGTCTTTTACCTCCTTGGTTAGGTTTATTCCTAGATGTTTTATTTTTCTTGTCGCTATATCAAATGGGATTTTTTTTCTTGATATCTGCTCCTGAAGTTTTATTGTTGGTATACAAAAATGCCTTTTATTGCTGGATATTGACTTTGTATCCCACTGTTTTACCAAATGCATTTATTAGGTTGAGCAGTTTTTTGGCAGAGTCTATAGCCCTTTCTATGTACACCATCATGTCATTTGTAAACAGTGACATCTTTGTTTCCTCCTTTCCAATTTGGATGCATTTTATTTCCTTTTCTTATCTGATTGCTGTGGCTGAAACTTCCAATACTATGTTGAATGGAAGTGGTGAAAGTGGACAACCCTAGTTTGTTCCTGATCTTAGTGGAAAAGATTTTAGTTTTTGCCCATTGAGTATGATGTTGGTTGTGGTTCTTTCATATATGACCTTTATTATGTTGAGGAATGCTCCCTCTATTCTCACTTTGCACAGTGTTTTTATCATAAATGCGTGCTGTACCTTATCAAATGCTTTTTCCACATCTATTGATATGATCATGTGATTTTTGTCTTTGGTTTTGTTCATGTGATGTATTACATTTACTGATTTGCAAATATCATATCATCCTTGTATCCCTGGGATGAATCCCACTTGGTCATGGTGGATGATCTTTTTAATGTATATTTGGATGTGGTTTGCCAATATTTTGTTGAGGATTTTAGTGTCAATGTTCATCACCAATATTGGCCTGAAGTTTTCCTTCTTTGTTGTGTCTTCATCTGGTTTTGGGATTAGGACGATGCTCGTGTCTTAAAAAGAGTTTGGGAGTCTTCCATCATTTTGGATTTTTTGGAATAGCCTGTGAAGCACAGGGGTTAACTCTTCCTTAAATGCTTTGTAGAATTATCCTGTGAAATCATCAGGTCCAGGGCTTTTGTGTGTCAGTTTTTTTTATTACTGCTTCAATTCATCTGCTGTTATTGGTCTGTCCAGGCTTTCTACTTCTTCTTCATTGAGCTTTGGAAGATTATATTTTTCTAGAAATTTGTCCATTTCACCTAGGTTTTCAAATTTCTTGGCATACAGTTCTTCATAGTAATTTCTTACAATCCTCTTTCTGTGGTATTAGTAGTATTTCTGTGGTATCAGTTGTAATCTCTCCTCTTTCATTTCTAGTTGTGTTTATTTGTGTCCTCTCTCTTTTTTTCTTGATGAGTCTGCTTAAAGGCTTGCTGATTTTGTTTATCTTTTCAAAGTACCAGCTCCTGGATTCTTTGATCCTTAGAATTGTGCTTTTAGTCTCTATGTCATTTAATTCTGCTTTGATCTTGGTTATTTCTTCCTTCTACTTGCTCTAGTCTGTCTCTGTTGTTGTTCCTCGAGTCTTGTAGGCATAGGATTACTTCGATTGTTTGAAATGTTTCTATCTCTTTTAGGCAGGCCTGTATCACTATGAACTTCCCTCTCAGGACTGCCTTCATTGTGTCCCATACATTTTGGGTTGTTGTGAGTTTATTTTCTTTTGTTTCCAGAAGCTTTTTGATTTCTTCCCTAATCTCATTCTTGACCCATTCATTGTTTAATAGCACACTATTCAATCTCCATGATTTTGAGTGCTTTGTGTTTTTTCCTTGGGCTTGGTTTCCAGTTTCAGTCCCTTGTGGTTGGAGAAAATGCTTAATATAATTTCAATTTTCTTGAATTTGTTGAGGCTTGTTTTCTGTCCTACCAAGTGGTTTATCTTTGAGAATGTCCCATGTGCATTTGAAAAGAATGTGCATGTATCTTCTTTGGGATGAAGGGTTCTATATATATCAGTAAGTACATTTCATCTGGGGCATTGTTCAATGCCACAATATCTTTGTACAACTGGAATTCCTTTTTGTATGGTAACTCCATTTTTAACTTTTTGAGGAATTGCCCAACTGTTTTCCACAGCAGCTGCACCATTTTATTCCAAACAGCATTGTATGAGGGTTTCAATTTCTCCACATTTTCACCACTTGTTAATGTCTGTCTTTTGATTTATAGTCATCCTAGTGGAAAGAGGTATTTCATTGTGGTTTTGATTTAGTTCCCTGAGGACTAATTTGGCATCTTTTTATGTGCTTTTTGGTCATTTATACATCATCTTTGGAGACATGTTAATTCAAGTCCTTTGTTTTTAAATTGAGCTATTTGTCTTTTTTATTGTTGAGTTATAAGTTTTTAAAATATATTCTGGATACATGCCCCTTATCAGAGATGTGATTTGCAAATATTTTCCTCAATTATGTGTATTGTCATTTTACTTTCTTTGTGATGTACTTTGAAGCACAAGTTTTTAATTTTGATGAAAGTCAATTTATTGATTTTTTTATTGCTTGTTTTAGGTGTCATGTGTATGAAACCTTTGCCAAATCTATTACCAAACTATTGGTCACAAAGATTTATACCTGTGTTTTCTTCTATTATCAATTACATTTAGGTCTTGATGCACTTTGAGATCATTTTTATATATGCTGTGAGGTAAGGGTCCAACTTCATTGTTTTGCATGTTGATATCCAGTGTCCAAGGATGGTTTGTTGAAAAGATGGACTTTGCACCTTTGTTAGAAATTAGTTGGTCATGGATGTAAAGATGTATTTCTGGGCTCTCAGTTCTATTTCACTGGTCTATATGCTATTATGCCAGAACCACATTGTATTAGTTACTCTAGCACTGTAGTAAGGTTTTAAATGGGAAGTGTGAGCCTTCCAACTGTTCTTCTTTTTCAAGATTTTTTTTTGGCTATTGTGGACCCATTTTATTTCCATATGAATTGTAGTTGTTAACTTTATGTGTCACCTTGACTGGGCTATAGTACCCATCTGCCCAGTTTGGGGTCAAACATCGGACTAGATATTGTTGTGAAGGCACTAATTAGATCAGTACCAACATTTAAATCAGTAGACTTTGAGTAAAGCAGATTGTTTACATAATGTGAATGAGCTTTATCTAATAAATTGAAGGCCTTAAGAAAAAAAGACTGATGTCTCCAGAGGAAGAAGGAATTCTGCTTCTAGACTACTTTTGGACTCCAAGTACAACATCACCTTTTTCCTGGATCCCCAGTATGAGCGCCTGCCCTAGAGAATTCAGACTTTCCAGCCCCCACAATCATGTGAACCAATTCCTTAAAATAAATCTCTGTTATTCATAGATGAGGATAGATAAATAGGTAGAAAAGATTAGATAAATGATGCTAGGTAGGTAGATGGTTAGATAAATGATGACAGGTAGGTAGATAGATAGATAGATAGATAGATAGATAGATAGATAGATGGATAAGTGATGATGATAAATAGGTGATGGGTAGATGATACATGGATAGATAGATAGAGACATTCTATTGGTTTTGCTTCTCTGGAGAACACTAATATAGACTTTTAGGATCAACTTAACTTCATTTAAAGAAGCAACTTCAAAAATAAGACTTTCATAGAGATTGTGTTGAATCTGTAGAACAATTTGGGGAGTAGTACCATCTTAACAATATGAAGTTTCCATTCATGAACATGGGCTGTCTTTCCACTTGTTTTGGTCTTCTTTAATTTCTTTTAACAATGTTTTATAGATTTTAGTGTAGAAGACTTATACTGTTTTTTGTTAAATTTATTCCTAAAACTTTATTTTTTTGATGCTATTATAAATAAAATTGTTTTTTATTTCATTTGGGGGGTTGTTCATTGCTACTTATTAAAAATACATCTGAATTTTGTACATGGATCTTGTACCCTATAAAGTTATTGAATTTAAAATTAGCACTTACTTATTTTGATAATATTTTCTTAATTATCTCTACAGTTATTATTTATAGAACTATAGTCTTTTTTTTAATAAAGAGGGAGCCTACCCCTCTTTTTTTTTAAGATTTTATTTATTTATTTTTAGAGAGGGAAGGGAGAGAGAGAGAGAGAGAAACATCAATGTGTGGTTGCTGGGGGACATGGCCTGCAACCTAGGCATGTGCCCTGACTGGGAATCGAACCTGCAATGCCTGGTTCACAGCCCGCGCTCAATCCACTGAGCTACACCAGCCAGGGCTCAATTTATAGAACTATAGTCTTATAGCTATTAACTCTAATAGTTGTTTTGTGGATCTCTTAGAGTGTTTTATATGCAAGATCAAGTTGCCTGAGAATAGGAATAATTTTACTCTTCCTTTGCAAACTTTCATTTCTTATTCTATATTCTTTTTTATATTTTCTTTATTTCTTTTCTATTTTCTTTATTTTCTGACTTCTTATATGCTTTTAAAGTATATTTTATTGATTATGCTATTACAGTCATCCCAATTTTTTGTCCCCTTTATTCCTCCTCTGTCCTGCACCCTGACACTGCAGCATCCCCTCCCCCCACTCTTAGTTTATGTCCATGGGTTGCACATAAGTACTTTGGCTTCTCTATTTCCTATACTATTGTTAACCTACCCTTGTCTATTTTATGCCTACCAATTATTCTTCTTAATCCCTGTACCTTCCCCCCACCACATTGTCCCCCTTTCTCTCCCCATTGATAACCTCCCATGAGGTATCCATTTCTGTGATTCTGTTCCTCTTCTAGTTGTTTGTTTAGTTTTTGTTTTTTAGGTTAAGTTGTAGATAGTTATGACATTGTTGTCATTTTACTGTTCATAGTTTTTTATCTTCTTCTATTTCTTAAATAAGTCCCTTTAACATTATATATAACAAGGGATTGGTGATGATGAACTCCTTAACATGACCTTGTCTGGGAACAACTTTATCTGCCCTTCCATTTGAAATGATACCTTTGCTGGATACAGTAATCTTGGATGTAGGTCTTTGCTTTCCATGACTTGGAATATCTCTTTCCAGCCCCTTCTTGCCTGCAAGGTTTCTTTGGAGAAATCAGCTGATAGTCTTATGGGAACTCCTTTGTAGATAACTATCTCCTTTGCCCTTACTGCTTTTCAGATTACTCTTTATGGCTTTACTCCCGAGTGACTTAATTATGATGTGCCTTGTCATGTTCCTCCTTGGTTCCAACTTCTTTGGTACTCTGTGAGTTTCCTGGACATCTATTTTTTTTTTTTTTGCCAGATTGAGGAAGTTTTCCTTTATTGTTTATTGAAATAAACTTTCAATTTCTTGCTCCTTCTCTTCTCCTTCTGGCAGCCCTATCACTTGGATGTTGGAGCACTGAAAGTTCTCCCAGAGGTTCTGAAGCCTTTCTTTATTTATTTATTTTTTTGAATTCTTGTTTTTTATTCTGTTCCAGGTGGATGTTTATTTCTTCCTTTTGTTCCAAATCATTGATCTGAGTACCATTTCCTCCCCTTCACTGTTGGTTCCCTGTATATTTTCCTTTATTTCACTTTGTGTAGCCTTCATTTCTTCCTTCATTTTGTGACTGAGCTCAATAAATTCTGTGAGCATCCTGTTTACCAGTGTTTTGAACTCTGCATCAGATAGGTTGTCTATCTCCTTATTGCTTAGCTCTTTTCCTGGAATTTTGATGTGTTCTTTCATTTGGGCCATATTTCTTTGTCACAGTGCATCTGTTATGTTGTAAGGTACTGACTAAGCCTTAGGTATTCACCAGGACAGGGCAACCCTCTTTGCTGTGTTGTGGCACTATGTGAAGGAGGGGTCAGAGAGGAAACAATGCCACTCCTTTGACTCCACTCTAGTCCCACTTTCCAATGAGCTCTCCTATGAGACTGGGAGTTTCTCCCACCTTCACAACCCCCACAGTATTCACAAATAGAGGTTTGAAGTCTTTAGTTTCCTGGTGACCCAACCCCTCCTCACCTGTGAGGTCTACTGCCTTGCCCCAGGTTCTCTCGGCCCATCCAGCTGCCCATCTCCTGTCTCTGCCCCTCTGTCAGTCTGGATGAATGTTTCTTTAACTCCTTAGTTGTTGGAGTTCCATGCAGATTGCTATTCTGGCAGTTCTGGTTGTTTAATGTTTTTAAATTGGTTATTATCCTTCTTTTGGTTGTGTGAGGAAGCAAAGTGTTTCTACCTATGTGTCCATCTTGGCCAGAACCAAACTGACCTCTTATATTCTTTATTTTATTATTCCTTATTTATCTTCGTTATTTCTTTTTAATTTGTATTTCTTGACTAATTTCTCTGGCTAGAACATTCAAAACAATGTTGAGTAGAAGTGGTAAGTGCAGGCATGTCTTTCAGTTCTATCCATTTTTCTGGAGTGTGGCAGTATCTCATTATAGCTTTAATTTGTATTTCCCTTGTTGTCTACCACATCTATCTTACATCCCCAGTAAACAGAAAATTTGAGTATGCTCATCAATATATGTACATATTTTCTAAATTATATATTATGTTCTAATGTCTACATAAAGTTTAATTTATGTCAATTTTTTAAGAAAATTCTATTATCTTTCTTCACCCTGAAAGATTCTCTGGGACACTCTCAGGGTAGACGCACCTCTCTTTGGAGCCACTGAGTAACGTTATGCTAATGACTTAATCCACCAGCTGAAGTTCTCCTGGATGAAGCTGAGTGCTCTTCAGTGGGGAAGGATTGTGGAACAATCTCGGCTTCCTCCCCTAAGCTTCTTTTTTCCAAAATTCATGGCTGTATGGACTTGTATTGCTCAGACCAGGATCCAGTCCCAGTTACTCACTAGGCATACCTCTCATTGAACCTGTCTCCTTGTCTGGAAGATGGAACTAAGTATACCACCACATCTGGGGGAAGCAGTAAGGATTAGAGGTTTGGATTGGAGTTTTGTAATGTGGCTGCTTAGCTAGGTACCTGGCACTTGGCTGTTAGCTGTGCTGTCATGTGTAGTTTGTGGTACCCTACATAATGATCATAACAGGGTCTCCAATCACACACACTCTCTTCATAGTAAGATACTGACATTCCTCCATTTGGTAGGTGGGATCTGTGTTTTCTCACTTTGATCCAGAGGAGGCCTGTGACTATAGCAGGAGTAGAACTATGTGATGTCTAGACCAGTTCACAAGAGGCAGTTCCATGTCTGCCTGGTCCCCTTGGAACATTTGCTCTGGAAACCCAATCACCTTACCAACAGGAAGCAGGGACCACACAAAGCTGATGTCAGGCCTAGCTAATGGCCAGTGTTCGCCACTGAAATGGGAGGGAACCAGCTTCAGGATGACTTCTGGCCTCATTCCCATCTGGCTGAAAGCACATAAGAGACCCTGAGCAAGAACAACCCAGCTGAGCCCATCCATCTATGCCAGGAACCAGGAAAGATAAAGATAAAATGATGCTGTTTTAAGCCACTGTGGACTGAATGTTTGTATCTCCCCTCAAATTCACGTGTTAAAGTTCTAAGTACCAAAGTGATGGTATTTGGAGGTGGGACTTCAGGAAGTAATTAGGGTTAGATGATGTTGTGAGAGTGCAGATTAGTGTCCTTTATAATAAGAAAAAGAGACCATGTGAGGGCATGCCAAGAAGGTGGCTGTCTGCAAACTGGGATGAGGTCCCTCACCAGGAACTAAATCTTCACTTTGCACTTCCTAGCCAGACTGTGTGAAGTAAATGTCTGTTGGTTAAGTCATGCAGTTTTGTGGTATTTTATTATAGCAGCCTGAGCTGACTAAAGAATAAGCCATTAAACAATGGGTAGGTCACATTTAACCAGAACATCATTGGCTAGATATTGGAATATTAGAGTATGGTTAGTGGCCAGGGCATATAATCCTACTTGTACCATTTGTAAAAATGAGCTGGGCAAGAGACTGAGCCTATTTCTTCATCTGTAAAAGCAGATGATAATAGTTCCTACCTCACAGCTTGGTGGGGTAGATAAAGTAAATGAATATGTACCAGGTGCTTAGAATGGCACTAGAAATATAGTAAATGCTCAATAAATGTTAGCTCATAGTGGCAGGTGATGCAGGGGGTGGATTAAAAGATATGTGTAAATTCTTTAAAATTGGTGTGAGTCTGCTGTGCTGTGGGTACTGAGCAAAAATGGTGGAATAAGTATGCTGGATGGGCAGCTCATCACAGAGAAGGGAGGCAGAGGGAGGCCTGTCAGGCCAGCCTGGGCTCAGGACCATCTGTCCCATCCTCCTGGTTGCCTCCTAGTCTTCCTACTGGCACTGGGAAGGAAGCACAGTGAACCTGGCCTGAGACATAAATCTCCACAGGCCCACACCGTGACCCTGTGCCTCCCAGATGACAGAGCCACTGTAGCAGGGACCTGGGCAGAACATCCTCTCTGGGACTTCCTGTCAAACCTTGAGGTCCTGGGTTGGGGCAGGTGGCCCTGAGAGGGGAAGGGAGGAGTAGATAATATTTATAAACCTGCAAGAATTTAATTCACTATGTTTATTAAGTGGCTATTATAAGTTAAATAATCAACACTGGCTTATTAAAAATACTTGAAGATGACAATCACCTAAGACTTCCATTTGGTTTGTTCCCAGTGGCAAGAAGCAAGCTGTCCTGCAGGAAGTATCTTTAATAATGACTCTGATAGAGCAGCATTCAGGAAGCAACTGAAAGAATCTCTGTATTCATTCTGACAGCTTTATGCTCCATAAATACTTGGAGATTATTAAAAATATATTTATTTAAGATGAACATCATTCCCACAGATACAAATCTAAGTTGATAAGACTCATAAGCCCTCTTATAATAATCAGTGATAGTATTTATTTTTTTTAAAGATTTTATCTATGTATTTTTAGAGAGATGGGAAGGGAGAAAGAGAGGGAGAAAAACATCAATGTGTGCTTGCATCTCATGCATCCCCTACTGGGGACCTTGTAGGAGAGCATTCTGCATGGTGTAGGCCCAGCTCTCACTTGGAGATCAACAGGACCCACTCCCACAGGTATGTTCTCCCATGAGGAATCAGGTCTGCAATGTGCCTAGGCCACTGTGAGTCTTGCTTTTTGCTAAAAACTCCCTTACCCTGAAATGAGGACATTTACTGCAAAGTAACTTCCTAAAATCCATGCCAAACCTTCCAAGGATGAGTGTAACCAGTTCAACCACTTTTGCCTTTTAATCTGCAAATATATCTCTTCTGTGATGTGATTAGCGGCATTGGCTCCTTTATTTTCTGTAAAAGGTAACCACCTAAAGCAAACCTGTGCATAGTGAATGAGGACCATCATGTAATGGGTGGGGAAACCCAATAAAGGTCTGTAATGACAAAGGCTGCAGCTTTTGCTCCCCTTGAGAGAAAAGCCATGCTGCCCCTTTTCCTCCACTGGACCCAGTAGTCTGTGTGAACGTCTCATTTCATCCATAATGACACAGACACTGCAGGCTGGTGTCTGCATCAGCCCTGGCCTGCAATCCAGGCATGTGCCCCAACTGGTAATCGAACCAGCAACACTCTGCTTTGCAGTGTGACGCTCAATACACTGAGCCCCACCAGCCAGGGCATTGACAGTATTTACACTTCCCACCAGCTTTGCTTAAACTGGAGCCCTGGGCTCCCAAGAGACCAAGCAGCAGGGTCCACCTGTGGTTACTGTGGATTTGAGGAGACCAGGCTAAAGGAAGTAATTATCTGGAGGCCAGGAGGTCTTGGGAGGCTCTGCACAGCTCCATAAGACCCTTGTCCCTTACCTCTTTCACAATGTTCTCATCTCTCTGAACCTCAGTTCCTTATCTGGAGTATGGGCTCTTCAGCTCTAAAACCCTATGAGCTTATCATGGTTTTGAGAGACAGCTGTGGGACATAAAGGCCATCCCCAAGGAATGGTGATAGGGGTTAAATAAGGACATAGGAACTTTCAGACCCCATCCCAAGATAGGGTTCCACCATACTTTCCCAAATTTATCCCACCTCTCTGCTTCTGGGCAAGACCCTATATGCCCTTCTCCTTCCTGGAGCACGTCCCACCCCACTCCCACCACACACCCAACCTAGAGTATACGATCTCATCTTTCAGATCTCAAGAAAATGCCACCTGTTCTAGGAAACCTCCTCAAACCACCTTATTCCACCACCCCTTTCCTGTTCCCCCAGGTCCCCCACTTTCTCATCATAGCTCATTATCACTGTACAAAGTCACTGTGTGATTATTTCTTCCCTGTCCCCTGCCCTGGGAGCAACAGGAACACAGATGGAGTTGTGCTCATTATTGCACCTCAGCACCAGGCCCAGGCTGTGCAGAGGCAATGTCCAATTACTGATAACACATAAGAAGGATGGCTTCATTCAACAGAGTGTCCAACTCCTGCCTGGAGCTGGACCTGTGAGTATGTTAGACCCATGCTATGTTCCAATGCCTTTCTTTCTCTCCTAACACCATGGCTTTGCAAGATGTGTTAACTGTTATGGCAGGTTGGCCTTGTTGGATTTTTCAAAACAGGTTTCACTATTTATTTACTTATTTTGACTTCTCTATTTACATAATTTTGTTCTTCTATATGAATTTTAGAATAAACTTATTATGTTAATTTTTTAAAATCCTGCTGCATGTGTATGTCTGGTGGTTGGACCTCAGGTGTGGAGGAATGCATTAACCACACTCCTCAATTTAGAGCTCAAAGATACCCCTATTTTTGGTTATTAATTGTTATTCCCTTCTCCCCTTCTCACATCAATGTATGTGCTTTGTACACGTGCTTTCAAAATGAGCATTGCTCTGTCTCGTATATTTTAAATTTATATAAATAGTATTATGTTTAAATTTCATGTTGTGTCTTTTTCCCCACCCAGCACTATTATTAAGATGGTTTTATGTTGTCTGTTGTGACTTTACCTACTGCTCCTCTACTCCTCATCCCATAAAAGACCTTGCACACCCCTTCTCTCACAGGACCCATATGCATGGGTATGAAGTCTCCCAGAGTGTGTACCAGAGCTGCTTGCTGGCTCAAGTCATGCTCATGGATTCAACTTAAGTATGTCCTGTGAAATCTCTTCCCAAGTGCCACATCTACTTACATTCTCTCCAGAGGTCCCGGCAGCCCACTGTCCCCAGACTTGACATAATCCAGCAGTCCTGTTTTTGCTAATTAGCAGGCAAAAGTGATCTCCCGTTGTTTTAATCTGCTTTTCTGTAGTAGTGATAGATACTAAACAGTTAATATACAGACCAGTATAGATTCTAGAGTCTTGACTGTTTTAGACACTGCAAATACCTTCTCCTAGTCAGCCACCTGTCTAGGAACTTTCTTCAATGTCCTTCATTGATAAATATAAAATATAAAAATATAAAAATAAATTTATATTTAAAGAATGTAAATCTTTAATGCTGATGGCAACATATTCACCACTTTATTTATCTTATAGCCTATGCTTTTGGAATTATGTTTAAGAAATTCTCTCTCAGCCCACAGTCACAAAGATACACACCAGGATGGCTTTGCACTTAGAGACTGGAAGATAACTGACATTTTTTCAATGTTAAGTGATCCCATAGATCCCTGAAGCCCAGATAAAGGAAAATGATATTTTTGGTTAAATTTATTAAAGTAATAAATGACCCTGAGTTACCTTACCTCATATCACAGACTTTGTCCATCCCCTACCCTGGATGGACCAGCTAAGGCCAGAGACTGGCCCTGTCCCCAAGGCAGTTCCTTACACTTTCATTCAAATAGGACTTACTAAGTACCCATCTTGGAGGAAACCAAGCACACCCAAGGTAAAAGGGACATCATGTGGACAGAGAGCCAGCTCAGCCATTAACAGAGAGACAGACAATGTTTAAAAATAACAAACGCAAAAAGTATAATGACAAGTTGTGCTCCCCATCTTATCCTAGGCACAATCTCTGAGGTATACACTGAAAATAAGTATACTTTGCTACATGTGTATAATACCACAATAAAAAACAAGTTTTAATACCACCTCCCCCCCACACACACAAATGGTCAGCAATGGGGAAGACAAGTCCACAGGAACTTCTACAAGATAGAAGAAGAGATGTTTGGGCCCCAGAGCCAAAGATGGCCTGGGATACCAAAGGTCTAAATATTGTAACCAGAAACAACTATTACAGGAGAGGTGAGAGTCAGACTGAAAAGTTAGGCCAATCTGGACCCCAGTCCCAGAGCTGCCAGTCATAGGTGTCATCTTGGGGAAACTGCGTAACCCCTAGTACCTCAACATCCCCATCCACAAAATGGGCTGGTGCCACTCCTCCAAGGAAGCAAGTCTGCTGGGGATGACTCCTTAAACTATGATAGTTATTCATGTAATGCCATGCCCCTTCATTATTCCCTAGACCTTTTATGTCACCAGCATCCCTACATGACCACAAGGAACCAACTGATGGCCAGGCCAAAAGCATTAAGACACATAAAGTATCAGGTTCACAGGAAGCACTCAACAAAAATCTGAAATCTGATCTTTTCCTTTCCAGAAATGGCCTTGTCAGATATACATATTTTAAATAGAGCAGGGTCTCATTTACCTACCTGGCTAGGCATGATTCATCAGAGGGCTAATAGGGGATGTGAGTAGCTGAGGGTGCAAGCTCCCCCAGCAGAGGCATGCCCCATTGCTGCAGCCAGTTACTGCCAGGTTGACAGAAACCAACTCCCAAGGTAAAAGAACCATCTTCTGTCATATATAGCTGAAATGTGGATCTTTGTGTGAAATATCCTTATTTTAAAATTTTAGCAAGTCACTGAAATTATTTAAAACACTGTGCAGTTTAAACAAAAAATCATATCTAGGCTGCCAGATTGCCACCTCAAAGCATGTTTCCACCACCTCCATGTTACAAGGGATACATAGAGAGGTGGGCCAACTGGGTTACAGAGTGAGCAGGTTAAGCACACTTGGATGATTGGGACCTAGAAGCCATTCATTCACCTATCCATTAATCACCATTCATCCATCAATTCATCCACTCACCCATCATCCATCCATATTCTATCCATCATCTATTCATTATACACCCATTCATCATTGTCTATCCAGCCATCATTCACCCATCCATGCATTATCTATTATCCATCCATCCACTGATTTATTATTCATTCATCCATTATCCATGCATCCATCATTAATGCATCCACCCATCAGTCCATTATCTATCTGTCTATCCATCCATCATTCATTCATTCATCTACTTATCATGCATATAAACATCCATCTATACATGCATACATACCTACATACATAAGTGCACACATCATGTATCCATCCATTCATTTATTAATTCAGCATATGTTTGTCACGTGCCTACTGCACATGAGGCTCTCTGTGATGGGGTAGAGGACATAACAATGAACAGACATAAATCCTTTTACTCATGGATATTATATTCTGAGGAAAGCTGACACACAAAACATTAAATTATAGAGTATATCAGGAGGCAAAAGTGTTTGTAAAGTAATAAAACAGAGAAGGGGAGTACTGAGGTGAGCATGTGACTTTAAATGACATGGCCAAAGAAGTTCTTGCCAAGAAGGTGATATTAGAGGAAAGAGTTAAAAGAAGTGAAAGAGAGAAAGTAGTACAAGTTGGAGGATTAGGAAGGAGGCCAGCTGGGGGAGAGAGGAGAAAGCAGGAGTGAAAATAGGGGATGAAGGTAGAGAGGTCTCAGGTAAGTAGATCACTTGCAGACATTGTGAGAAATGGCTTTTAGCAGAGGTGGAATCTGCTCTGACTTAGATGTGACCAGTACCTCTCTGCATGGGGAGCCTGTATAGAAGGGAGCAGGAAAGGGGGTGCTGATGTAAGGAGGATGATGTTGTGGAACACTCAGCAATGGATGGTGGAGGTTGGGAAAAAGGCAGCTGAGCACAGCAGGTGAGAGAAGTAGTCAGAATCTAGGTATATACACTATAAAGGTAAGGCCAACAGGTGCGGGGTGGGGGAGAGGAAGTATCAGGATGGGCAAAGCCTTCAAGGCCTGAGTGCTTAGAAAAGAAAGGAGCAGGGCACAGGGGTTCAGCCTTACCATGTGAAGGTAGAGATACCAACCTGATGCCCCAAGTGGAACTTTGTAGACAGGTAGAGTCCAGGGAGGGGTTGTGTCAGGGCACCTGGGCTTCCTCCTAGGCCAACATGCAGAAGAGATAAATTGGACTATCTCCTCTGAAGGCCCAAGCCCAAGCTTGCCTTCTCTCCCAAGCCAGCCAAGGGCAACTCTTTTCTCCCCTGGTCCCTGTTTCAGTCTCACTCAGGCCCCATCCTCACCCCAATGAGCTTCTTGCTGGAGGCCAAGCAGAGAGGAGACATCAGGCTTTGGCAACATGGTGGGAGAGTGAATGGAAGAAACACTAACCCCATTCCAGGACAAATCTGGAATTACAACTAAATTATGGAGAAATCACCTGGAGCAAACAACTGAATAATAATGAGAGAGAAGACTTATAACCTAGGACAGACAGAAGAATCAACTTCAGCACAACCTGACCAGTAAGTAGTGTGGTGCAAACTCAAGAAAGGCTAGCTGGGCACCCATAAGCAGTAGCACCAGAGTGATAATTAAGTGACCAGTTGGATCCCCCTGAGAAGAGTGGGGTCTAAACCCTAACCTGGGACCCCAGCCTAGAGCTCCAGAGCTCAAAAAGTACACAGATAACAACCAGTAGCAAAAAGCATCGGGGTTGCTCTCTGCTAGAGACAAAGAGCCATTTAAAGGGCCAAAGTATGAATTTTCATTCTCAGCCACTTACCCTGGACTCTGGCAAAGGTAGGGGCAGAGTGGGCTAGAGACACCTGAGGAGACACTAGGAACAGAGGCTTTGGGGACAGAACTGAGATCTGGGGTCCCAGTGCTGAGTCATCACGCATACCACAGCAGCCATCCTGCTCAGGCAGACTACTCCCCTGAGCAGGCAGCAGCCTGAGGGGAAACAATAGCTCTGACTGCAGAAGGGATTCTTCCCTGGTCCTGTGGTGCTTAAGCCTGACTGCTGAGTACAGAGTGACTAGGTTAACAACTGAAGGAGACAGCCACACACAGTAGATCCCTAGAAGTCTCAGATGGGGATCAACATCTCACATCACCAGAGGTGGATACAGAAAGAAAAAACAGTAATAAATAGTAGAGGCTACTGAGACGAAATCCACTGCGGTGTTGTCCATGATTTGTGATATTTTCTTTCCTACATAGCTTTTTAACATTCATTTCTTGTCCATCAACTTGGTGTATATTAAGTCACTAGATTTCATACTATAGTTTATTTCAAATCACGTATTTTGCCCCCTCTTCTCTTACCCCATTTTACCTTCTTGTTTCCTCTCATTATTTTTGTTTTAAAGTTTGTTTTCTCTCTTGCTACAACTTGTTTCCATTCCTCATTCTCACTATTTCCCCCCAATCCAGCCTCACAAAACCAATTTTCTTGTTGATGGTCATGTCACATTCTTTTTCCCTTGCTCTTAAAATAACCTTGTTCTCTATCCACCTTTAGCAATCTTTGCTCATTGGCTGTGGTTACCATACTTTTTGTTGCACTTTTTCAATTTTATATCTAGATCTTTGCTAACTTTTATTTCAAATCTCAAAATTTACTGGCCCCATCTCCTACTTTATTTTATCTTAAATTTTTAATTTTGCCCTGTCTATCCTGTTTTTTTCCTTTCTTCTTTTTCTCTTTCATCCTGCCCTTTTATTTTTCTTTAGTCTCCTTTTTCTTTTTTCCTTTTTTTCATCTCAAATTTTAATTTTTCCCAGCCTTAGCCTGGTTTTTGTTCCTCACTAGTTTTCCCCTTCCTTCTATCATTTAAAAATCACTCCCCATTTCTCTAAACATCTCTTAAGTTTTACTTTCTTTATTTTTCCCTCTTATTCCCATACCACTGATGTCAATTTTAGCTCACTTGTTGATAGTGCTGGGATGGATCTTTCTCTCTAATGTGGCTCCTATATTTTTATTATTTATTTATTTTTCTTTCTCTATCTCACTTTATTTTGTGTGTGTGTGTTTAAACCTAATATTATATGCTTCCCTTCTTATGCTTCATTCTTCCTTCTTCATTCCTTTTTTTATTCATGATGTAAATTTTACTTTCTCTCTTTGCATTGCTCTGACTCCCAATTCTTATTAGTGCTCCTCCCTCTACCCTCTCAAAATCATTTTTCTTTCAGTATCTCATCTCATATTCTCTCTCTTTCCTTATAATAGTCTTAATCTCCTTGCACCCTTATTAATACTGGTTATTTGGTATCAATAGTGGGATTGCAAAGGTGAGTTATTTTTGCAGATGTGGGTTTGTTTACTGAGTTTTGTGGTTTTGCTCTGCCAGCACCTGCACAACAGCATACAAGATGTGGTGGGCAGTGACCCTCAGTCAACCAGCTGGAGGGAAGGACCCACCAAAGACAATAACATGACAAACCCAACAACAGTCAAAACACAATTACATCCAGAGAGCCAACATAAATAGCATAAAGAGTGTCACAACAGCATCAAATTCAGGAGATCAAGGAGAATGCATCACTGAATCTCACAAGACTCCTGCCATAGAATTTTACACCACAAACCCAGGAAGCCAAAATAGATCAATTTAAGAAACAGAGGCGAACAACAAGAGTCTCACAAATCATGGGAAGATTAAAAATACCCTAAATCAAAAGGAAATGAGGAATATCCAGAAAGAGTGCTAAATTAAATAGAGGCAGCAAACTATCAGGTATTGAGTTCAAAACAGTGGTTATAAGGAGGCTCAATGAACTC
Source organism: Tonatia bakeri (assembly GCA_004024845.1). Classification (NCBI taxonomy): domain Eukaryota; kingdom Metazoa; phylum Chordata; class Mammalia; order Chiroptera; family Phyllostomidae; genus Tonatia; species Tonatia bakeri. Next base: position 47,771 of record PVIA01007592.1, on the reverse strand, counting down.
AGTGAGAATTTCCAAAAACTACAGGGAAACTATGAAGAACTTCCTGAAAACTATGTTAGCATGAAAAAGGACATAGAAACTATCAACAAGAGCCAAGAGGAAATGAAAAACACAAGTTTTGAGTTGAATAAAACAGTAGAAGAAATCAAAAAGTAGGCTAGATGAAGTAAAGGATTGAATCTGTGAGCAGGAGGACAAGGCAGAAAGAAACTCCCAGAAAGGCAAGGAAAGGAAAGAACACTAAAAAAAAATAAGATACATAAAAATAAAAATAAAATATTAAAAAATAGAGGGGTTAAGGAAACTGCAAGAAAATATGAGACATAATAATATCCAACTTCTGGGGACACCAGAGGAGAAAAAGAGGAGCAAGGATTAGAAAACCTATTTGAAAAAGTACTGATTGAAAACTTCCATAATTTGAGGAGAGAAAAAGTCACACAAATCCAGGAAACACAGAGTCCCAATCAAGAGGAACCCAAAATACCCACTACAAGACACATGATAATTAAAATGGAAAAATTCTGAGACAAAGAGAGAATCTTAAAGGCAGCAAGGGAGAAACAGGAAGCAACATACAAGGGAGCCCCAATAAGGCTATTAGCTGACTTCTCAACAGAAACACTACGAACCAGAAAGAAATGACAAGAAATATTAAGTAATGAAAAGCAAAGGCCTGCAACCAAGACTACTCTACCAAGCAAGTCTCTTAATTAAAATGGAAGGTGAAATAAGGGGTTTACTGGGCAAAAGAACGCTAAAAGAGTGCACCAAATTAGCACTGCAAGATATGATAGCAGGACTGTTTTAAGAATACAAAGGAAAAGAGTGAGAGACAGAGGAACATAGGTACAAAGGGGATGAATGGCAATGAATAACTACCTATCAATAATAACCATAAATGTATGCAGCAAAAAGAAAGGAGGAGCTGCTACACTTTGCAACCATATGAATGGAACTGGAGAACATTATGCTAAGTGAAATAAACCAGGCAGTGAAAGACAAATGCCGTATGATCTCACCTTTAAGTGGAACCCAAACCAGCAAAACAAACAAGCAAGCAAAATATAACCAGAGACATTGAAATTAAGAACAAATGGACAGTAACTAGAAGACAGATGGGAGGGGATAATGGGGGTGAAGAGGGGAAGGGTTTTCAGGAACAACTATAAAGGACACATAGAAAAAAACAATATGTGTTGGAATCAGGAGAGGGAGGTGGTGATTGCTGGAGTGTCTGGGGAGTGATGGGGAATAAATGCAGACAACTGTACTTGAACAACAATGAAATAATTTTTAAGTCAGTAAAAAAATAACAATAACCTTAAATGTAAATAGGTTAAATGCTTCAATCAAAAGACATAGGGTAGCTAAATAAATAAAAAACATGACCTGCATATATGCTGCCTACAAGATACCCACATAACAAAAAAAGACCCACACAGACTGAAAGGGAAGGGTTGCAAAAAAATTATACCAAGAAAACAGACAGGGAAACAAAGCTGGGGTAGCAATCCTTATATCAGACAAAATAAACTTCAAAACGAAAGCCATAAAAAGAGACACAGAATGACACTTCATAATACCCAAAGGAGGAATCCATCATGAAGAGGCAAACATTGTAAACATATATGCACCCAACATAGGAGCACCAGTATATATAATAAAATCTTGGAGGACTTCAAGAAAAATATAGACAGAAACACAATTATAGTAGAGAATTTTAACACCCTGCTGTAAAAAATGAATAGATCTTCCAAACAACATAAAACAAGGATATTGTGGAACTGAACAATGCACTAGAGCAAATGGACTTAACTGATATATATAGAACCTTTCCTCCTAAAGAAGCAAAATATACATTCTTTTCAAATGCATATGGTACATTTTCAAAGATAGAACACATGATATGACACAAAACAAGCCTCAGGAAATTCAAGAAAATTGAAATTGCATCAAACATTTTCTTGGACAACAAGGGATTGAAACTAGAAACAAACCTCAAGGAAAAAACTCAAAAGTATTGAAACTCATGGAGAATGAATTGCATGCTATCAAACAATGAATGGGTTAATAATGAGATGAAGGAAGAAATCAAAAAGTTTCTGAAAAAAGAGGATATGATCACACAAAAGTCCAAAACCTATGAGACACAGCAAAGGCAGTCTTGAGAGGGAAACTCATAGTTATAAAAGTGTATGTTAAAAAGTCAGAAATTTTAATTAATTAATTAATTAATTTATTATTAATTGAGTTTTCACGTTTGTTAATTAATTCATTAATTATTTGTTGTTTTAGTAAAGTTGTCTCTAGTTTTAACCATACACCCACCAGACCCATCTATTCCTGCTCCTCATCCTCCAATCTACCTTATTTGGCTTTGTCCATGTGTCCTTTATAAATATTCATTGGCCCGTCCCTTCTTTTCCCCAATTATCCATCTCCCCCATCCCTCTGGTTATTGACAGCTTTACTTCAAGCTCCATTCCTACAGGGTCTGGTGGAGGCAGAGGCAGCTGAAACCCTCTCCCTCCCAGAATCTTTTTCTGTTCTTTCCCTCCCTCACTCCCCTCCTCCCTCAGCAAACCACCAGTAGCAGACCCCATGGAGTCTTCTCCTAGGAAAGCTGCCTGGCTTCCCGACACTATTTGTTTCTCAGATAAAATAATGTATGAACACATGGAAGGATGAGCTTGTCTCGGGCTGCACAGGCTCTGGAAATGGAGCAGGAGGGAACTTCATTGGCACTGCCGCTGTTCATAGGAGAGGAAAGTCAGGGAGGCTAAGAGTGGGGCCACCCAGGTGTCCCAGCAAGGTCAGACACTGGTCTTTACGATTCTTGTCCCCTCAAAATAACCTCATTATTAAAAAGTAAAAAAGCATTTCTTTGATCAGGGTTTAAAAGAGAAAAGGAAAAAATGGAGAAAGGGGAGCAGAGCTCAGGGAAGTCTGTGCCTTATCTGCATCTAGAGCTGACTTTAGGAAGAGCTAATGGAAGGGAGTCCACCTTGGGAGGTTCAGCGAGTGTCTAGGGTGCCCTGGCAGAGGCTGGAGGAGACCTGAGAGTGCTGGGCTGTGGTCCTACTTCACCATCCCAGCCTCCTGCCTCCTCTACCAGTGGTTTCTATACCAGCACCTTGAGACCCTCCGGGCATTGCAGGGCTCCTTGTTGGGAGCCCAGAGCTCAGCTGTTACCCCACCTGTCCCATGAATCAGACCCCTGGAGGCTCCATCTCTCTTTTGCAAAACCCAACTTAATGACAATAGAGCTGTTCTGCCTCCTGGGTTAGGGCCTTAAGCAAGCCAATGGCCTGAGTAATTGCTCAGAGGCACCCCCTGCATGCATAGCAACAGCACCTGTTTTCCTTAGAGTACACCCTGCCCCTGTTAACCAGGACCCTTGTGCTCCACCAGAACCTCTTTGAGTTCCTGGTTTCTCCCTGTAAATTGAGGTGGTGGTGTGACAATAAGGCCCAAGTTGTAGGGCTTTTGGGTAAATAAGTTTTCTGTGAATACCTGGGTACCTAGTACCCACCCATATCAGCCATAGGTGACCCGATTTTCCCTTCCCTGCCTCTCTATGAGCCACTGGGAGTGTTGTGAGGTGGCCCTGGTGACAGATTCTACAGAAGTGACTTATGAAATTAGCTGTGGATTGGGCAAGGGCTTTTTTCCCCCCTATGGAGTAGGACCTCATTGAGCTACTGGGGAAAATGTGGATCAGGTAGAAGGCCTTCTCCAAGGCTCCAGGCCTCCTCCCCAAACACTGGGGACCTGCTTGCAGTTCCCATAAGAAGGATAATCTGGTCTTGTGCCCTGCTTGGAACTGTCCTTCTTTGGTAAAACCCTGACAGAATGCTCCAGGCAATGCAGGAATTTGTGATGCCAGCGCTTACTCCTCACTGATAGGCAGGCCTGGGGAGCAGACCTCAGCAATCTCCCCTACACTGACAGTTATTGCCCCAGATAAGAGCAAAGTAAACAAAATCATTTAATGCATTTACCAAAAGCTGTTCTCTGTTTATAGACACCATGCCAAGCAGGGACCTCAGCATACATAAAGCTGGCATGTTGGGCATGGGATTCAGCTGGCTGAGCTACCTGGGCAAACCTCTCTCTTTCTGGGCCTCAGTCTCCTCACCTGTAAAAGGAGCAGTCCCTATTGGATGACGTAGAAGGAACTGACATTTTGTGAGTCGACATGTAAGTACATGCAGCATGTGTATGTGCATGAGTGCGCATGTTCATGAACACATACACACACAGAGCCTCCATTGAGGAAGTCAAATGTCAAAAACGGTGTTTTAAAATGTTATTTATTTGGCTTGTTTGCACCCTATCTCCTCTCTGCCTTTATAAATATTTATTGATTGTGGTGCAGTGACACTTCCTGGGATGAGGTGAGAGGAGGAGGATATCAAAGAGGAGCTAATAGGCTGAAGGAGGAGAGGCAGGCCCTAGAGCCAGTGGTGGGTGAGGCAGGAACCAGGGGCCAGAGCTCTCAGGAGATTGAGAGGGGCTGTAAACTCAGAGACCTGACCCAGGGACCACAAGCTTGGATTTTAAAGTGGGACTCAAATTTCAGAGCATCAGGTGAAGTTGAGTCAGGCTATGAGAACTATGTGACTTCTGTTACTGCCCAGTAACCATCCACATAGTTATTAAATGCCAACAGGGCACTGTTTTGAGTATTCACTTATTTAATGTTTATAGACAACTCCATGATGAAACTACTCATCTCCCCATTTTACACATAAAGAAACCAAGGCACTGGGTTCAGTTACCTGCCCAAGTCATGGATTTTGAAGCACAGAGCCAGATCTGATTGTCAGCAGCTGATGGCAGAGCTTCAGTGCATCATTTCCATCTTTAACAAGTATTTCTTAAAATCCACTCCAAACGTGGAAGCCCTGACCTCACTTCTGAGACAGCAGAGATGACTAAGACCAAGCCCTCAATCTGGAGGAGCTCAGGATCTCCTGTGGTAACCAATGGCCAGTCACCCCGAGAATGCTGCTGTGTGGTGAGCATTCAGATGGGAGCACTGGGTCAGGTAGCTTTTGTTGCCTGAAAATCCACCCCAAAACTTTGAGGTTTAAAACAACTACTACTTATTTAGCTCACAACTCTGGATTGGCAGTTGGTTTGGACAGCTCTTGCTGGACTCTCTGGATCTAAGGTCTCTGCTGGGATGAGGGGACCTCTCACAGTCTAGTGGGCTATCCTGGGCCATCACACGCTGGTCTCAAGGTTCCAAAAGCACAACTTCATGAGGCCTGGGCTCAAAACTAGAATGATATTGTTTCCAGTGTATTCTATTAACTAAAGGAGTGGAGAAATACACCCCATTTTTTTTTTTGATGGGAAGAGCTGCAAAATCATATTGCAGAAGCATGGTTGAAAGAGAAGGTGAGGCTTGGGGCCATTTTTGTAATCTACCATACAGATCACACACAATTATGAAACTATAGAGGGAGGTGGGAAGAGGGTTGTTGTTGAAATCAGTTTAGGACATAATTGCATTTGGAAGTGTTGATAGGATCTACAACAGAAAGTAACACATGGAACTTTGGAGGTGTAGGGTCCAGATTGGTCTTCCCAATGTCACTTCTCAAAGGGCAGCATTCACAGTCCCCCAATCCCTGCTGACCTTTTTTGTGCTGACTGGTTCCTGAGTAGCCTCTTCCCACATGCCAGTGACCTCTGAGCCTGTGTTCTGCCTGCTGAGTCAGATGTTCATTCACTTCTGACACCAAAGTGAGAGGACAGTGCTAGGACCCAGCTCTCCTGAGTCCTACATGAGCCAAGGACAGATGGACTTTGGAGTCAGGTGCTTTGTGTCCAATTCTATGTCCTGTTCCATACCCACTGAAAATCCTTACAGATTTCACTCCCTCTATGAGGCTCAATTACATTACCTTTAAAGAAGAGGAATAATGCCTCCCTACCTGGTCTGTGTAAGGGCCTGATGGTGCTTGCACGACTCCTGACAAGAGATGGCACAAGGGAATCTCAAACCATCACCTCCCACATCTGTGTGGGTACAGTCAGCCAGTCGCCTTACTGTAAACCTTGCCTCAGTTCTTCCCCTTGCTGTCTCTTTGTTCTGTACCTTCAGCAGCCACCTCACCCATTCACCTTGGATTACTCTATCTTCTGGATTGATGGAACTTTTTCTCTTTTTCCTCCATGGGGGTTGTCAATGAGGTTGCCAGATAAAGAATTCTAAGCTAGATTTCAATTTGAAATCAAAATAAGTATATATTTTTAGGAAAAGTATGTCCCATCCAATCATTCATTATTTTTATGAAATTCAAATGTAAGTGGGTATCCTGTGTTTTATTTGCTGAATCTGGCCATCTTGGGAGAGGTGAGAGCTTCTGCCTTGCCTGGTGTTGCAAAAGCTGACCACACAGTCTGAACTGCATGATGGCTCCTTTCTTATTTTTTTCTTTTATTATTGTTCAAGTACACTTGTCTCCATTTTCCTGCCACCACTTTCCCTCATGCCACTCACCCTCACCTCCCACTCTCAATCCTTACCCCCTTCAGCTTTGTCCATGTGTCCTTTATAAATATTCATTGGCCCTTCCCTTCTTTTCCCCAATTATCCCTCTCCCCCATCCCTGTGGTTACTGACAGCTTTATTTCAATCTCTCTGGTTATATTTTGCTTGCTTCTTTCTTTTGCTGATTATGTTCCAATTACAGGTGAGATCATATGATATTTTTCTTTCACCCCCCAGCTTACTTCACTTACCAAAATGCTCTCCAGTTCTACCCAGGCTGCGGAGAAGGGTAGGAGATCCTTCTTTCTTTCTGCTGTATAGTATTCAGTTGTGTAAATGTACCACAGTTTTTTGATCCACTTATTTACTGGTGGGGACTTAGGTTGCTTCCAGCACTTGGCTGTTGTAACTTGTGCTGCTATAAACATTGGGACAAGTAGGTTATTTTGAATCAGCGATTCAGGATTCTTAGGTTACAGCCCTAAGCAGTGAAAATTGCTGGATTAAAAGGTAGTTCCATCTTCAGTTTTTTCAGCAAATTCCTTACTGTTTTCCACAGTGGCTGCACCAGTCTGCATTCCCATCAACAGTGTACTAGGGTTCCCTTTTCTCCACAGCCTCACCAGTACTTGATTGTTGATTTGGTTATGATGGACATTCTGACTGCTGTGAAGTGTTATCTCATTGTGGTTTTTATTTGCATCTCTCTGATGGTTAGTGATGCTGAGCATACTTTCATACATCTCTGGGCCCTCTGTACGCTCCCCCCCCCCCCACCTTGGAGAAGTGTCTGTCAGGTCCTTTGTCCATTTTTTTAATGGTGTTGTTTGTCTTCCCAGAGTGGAGTCAGGTGACTCCATATATATTTTGGAGATCAAACCCTTGTCTGAGATATCGTTGGCAAATATATTTTCCCATACACTTGGTTCCCTCTTCATTTTGCTAATGTTTTCTTTAGCCTTGCAGAAGCTTTTTATTTTGATGAAGTCTCATTTGTTTATTTTTTTCCTGCATGTCCCTTGCTCTAGGGGATATATCACTGAGATTTTCCTGCCTGTGTTCTCTTTTAGGGCTTCTATGGTGTCGTGACTTATATTTAAGTCTTTTATCAACCTTGAATTTGTTCTTGTGTATGGTGTAAGTTGGTGGTCGAGTTTCATTGGTTTTTTTTTGTTTGTTTTTTGTTTTTGTTTTTTTTTTTTTGCATTAAGCTTTCCAGATCGCCCAACACCATTTGTTGAAGAGGTGATTTTTACTCCATTTTATGCTTCTGTCCTCTTTGTCAAATTTTAATTGACCATAGAGACATCGGTTTATTTCTGGTCTCTGGATTCTGTCCCATTGATCTGTGTCTGTTCTTATGCCAGTAGCAGACTATTCTGATTACCATGGCCTTGTAATACAGTTTGATATCAGGTATTGTGATCCCTCCTACTTTGTTCTTCTTTCTCAAAATTGCTGAGGCTTTCCAGGGTCATTTATGGTTCCACAAAAGTTTTTGAAATGTTTGTTCTATATCTGTGAAATGTGTCACTGGCATTTTAATAGGGATTGCACTGAATCCATAGATTGCTCTTGGTATTATTAACACTTTAGTTATGTCAATTCTTCCAATCCACGAACATAGTACATGCTTCCACTTATTTATGTCTTCCTTAATTTCTTTGTTCAGAGTTATGTAGTTTTCTGAGAATAGGTTTTTTACCCCCTTGGTTAGGTTTATTCCTAGGTACTTTATTTTTCTTGTTGCAATAGCAAGTGAGACTTTTTTCCTTATTTCTGTTTCTGATATTTCATTGTTGGTGTACAAAAATGCCTTTGACTTCTGAATGTTGACTTTGTATCCCGCTGCTTGCCAAATTCACTTACTAATAAGGTCGAGTAGTTTTCTGGTGGAGTCTCTAGGGATTTGTCTCTGCATTACCATGTCATCTGCAAACAATGGCAGTTCTGCTTCCTCCTTTCTAGTTTGGATGCCTTTCATTTCTTTTTCTTGTCTGATCAACTGTGGCTTGGACTTACAATACTATGATAAATACAGGGGGTGAAAGTGGACATCCTTGTCTTGTTCCTGATCTTAGTGGAAAAGCTTTTAGTTTTTGTCTGTTGAGTATGTTGTTGGCTGTAGGTTTCTTGTATATGTCCTTTATCATGTCGAGGAAAGCGCCCTCTATACCTACTTTGCTGAGTGTTTTTATCATAAATGGGTGCTGTACCTTATCAAATGCTTTTTCTGCATCTATTGATCTGATCATGTCTTTTTTGTCATTCCTTTTGTTTATGTGATGTATTACATTTATTGATTGTGAATATCGTACCATCCTTGCATCCCGGGGATGAATTCACTTGATCATGGAGTATGAGCTTTTCAATGCATTGCTGAATGGGTGTTGCCAATACTCTGTTGAGGAGTTTAGCATCTGTGTTCATCAGCAATATTGGCTTGTGGTTTTCTTTCTTCATTGCATCTTTATCTGGTAATGGGATTAGGTTGATGCTGGCATTGTAGAAAGAGTTTGGGAGTCATCCGTCTTCTTGAATTTTTTGGAATAGTCTGTGAAGCTAGGGATTAGCTCTTCCTCAAATGTTTTGTAAAATCCTCTGTGAAACCATCCCGTCCAGGGCTTTTGTGAACTGGATGGGATTTGGGGAGTTTTTCAAATTACTGCTTCAATTTCTTCAGCTGTTATTGGTCTGTTCAGGGTTTCTACTTCTTCTTCATTCACTTTTGGAAGATTACGTTTTTCTAGGAATTTGTCCATTTCACCTAGGTTTTCAAATTTCTTGGCATATAGTTCTTCAGAGTAATTTCTTACAATCCTTTCTATTTCTGTTTTAAGCTCTGTATTAAAGTTTTAACCTCTCCTTTTTCATTTCTGATTGTGGTTTTTGGGTCCTTTCTGTTTCTTTCTTGATGAGTCTGCTTGAAAGCTTGTCGCTTTTGTTCATCTTTTCAAAGAACCAGCTCCTGGATTTAGTGAACCTTAGAATTGAGCTTTCAGTGTCTATGTCATTTAATTATCCTGTGATCTTAGCTATTTCCTCCCTTCTCAATGATTTGGACTGTCTTTGTTTTTCTCCTTCCAGTTCCCAGCCCAGGGCCCAAATTTTCAATCTGCTCAGTAAGTATACTAGGTTCAAAGAGCTTGCAAGCCTCTAGGCCCCACTGGACAAGTGTTCCAGAGGACTGAGGCTGAAATGGGCCCCAGCTCTGACAATCAACACAGTCTGGCCAGCTCTGTGGGGAAGGCCTGGCCCTCCTGATTTGTTGTGCTCCTCCTGGTCTCTGAGACTTCCCTGCCCCTCTCTTCTGTGGAGCTTAGAGCCCAGCATGCAGACTGGGGAGGGTATGCCCATTGTACTGCCATTAAGTTGCCTGTAGGGCTGTCCTGGGGAAGCAAAAACTCCCTCTCACTCACCCATGATGCCTTTGGCAATGGAAATATGAAGGACATCTGGAGAAGTCCTACAAAGTTCGATTCTTGAATATGGCCTAGACTCTGGCAGCTTGTAGAGAGTCCTCTCTGTCTCTGTGGACCAGGGCCATTTCCTGATCATCCCAGACAGGCTCCAACTCATTTGTTTCCAAACTAGACCCTGGAATGTTCCAAACAACTTGTGTAGCTGGACCCTGCATAATGAGCAAAAAGTCCAGGCATTTTCCTGAAAAGGAGTCACCCCTCTTTCCACCAACTCCTGCTTCCCTCCAGTCCCAACATTGTCCTTGCCACCTGGTCATGCTAGGCCCCTGCATTTGCCCCCTTGGCCTTCCCATCTCCCAACATTTCCCTTCTCAATAGAGCCAGAGGAAAAAGGAGGCCCACATCGAGCACCACTGAAGTTTTCAGAACCCCCCATACCCTCCCTATTCCAATATCCCATCTTCCTCTCTAGCCTCACACCCCCTCACCAGACACAGAACCTGTGCAGATACATGCCCAGGGGGGCCTTGCACATGCTGCCTGCTCTCCTCTTGGTGTCAGAGCCCTTCCAGAACTCCTCTTGGCACCTATGGCACTGTATTCCTTTGATAGCATTCCCTACAAATGGATTTCATATTTGTGTTGCTATTTGTTTAGTGTCTCTGCCTTCTACCCCACAACCCCCCATTAAAACTTAAACTCTATAAGGGCAGGGGTAGGAGTGTTTTCTGGCTTCCCCGCTGCCTGGCATCATAGCCAGTGCAAAACAGTTGTTCCCAAAGTGAGTGTGGTGTGAAGAAGTGGTACACCCTCCACTCCCTCAGCTCCAGGAGGGCAGAGTCACATGGCTGCCTCAGTGAGGCAGAGATGGCACTCGCATGGTGGGCACAGTAGAGCAGGTGGCTGTTGACTGAGTTGCCTGGGACAGTCCTGGTTGGTGTTTATTGTTCCATGTGACCATCATTCCACATCCTTTCATTCACAAAGTGGCCATGTCTTATGAAATGATCACCTAAAAAAACCAAGGTCTTGTAAGCCACTTGATAGGCATGAGGACTGAAGTGAGGGACTTCCTAGGAAGTCTCAATGGGAAGACCCAGTGTGGCATCAGAATCCTAAGGACCCTCACTATCCAGTTGAATGGTGCCAGCGGAAGCTGTGTGTGCATGTCCAGGATGCAGGCCTTGGGCTTCACACCTGTCAGGGTGCTGCTGTAGATGGGCCAGGATAAAGCATGAATCCAGAGGAGGTGTTGGGAAATCAGGAGGCCATGACTTCCATGGGCTGCCCCTTCTCAGAGTACCTGGGTTGGCAGGGAGCTGATGGAGCTACAAAAGAGAGAGCTCTCACTGTACCCAAACTGAAATTGATGGCCCTCTTATCTACCACTTTTAGGGAGCTCCACACCAAGGGTAAACCCACAGTGCTATACATGTATACACAGGCACATGCACACATAGCCAAACACACACACAGTATACACACACACTTCAATCATTGCTCACTAAGCGCATCTCACTCACACATACAGAGTCCCAAATACATACACACACATTCAAAAACACACAACTTTACTTCTCATTAAATGTCCTCCTCTCTCTCTCTCACACACTCATACACACACACATTTATACCATGAACACATACACATAAACACTCATAAGGCATAAACACCGGCCACGGAAATAAATATATACACAGAAGCAGGTATATGAGTAAAAGCATGTACTGAGTCACACAGATTCAGACACAAACACACATAGGAACACACAGGCACAAATGTACTCATTTATGCAAAGATACAAGACAATCCATACATGTGCAAGTACACATATAAAACTCAGTAACAAGCCTCCAGAGACTCAGACACACACAACTATACCACATTCACACATATACCATCTCCTCCATCTCTGTCTGCCTCACTCAAAACTCCCTCCTCTACCTCTTTCTCTCTCCCCCACCCCTACACACACACACACACACACACACACACACACACACTTGATTGGCTCACCATTGTCATGAGTGAGTGAGCTCTGAGTGCCTTTGGTTTGATCCTGGAATAGAGCTTCCCCAACTCTGGCTCCCCCGCCCCTTCCCCAATTAGCCCAGGAAACAGAGCTGCTGGAACAGCCTGGTCTGAGCCCAGAATAGAGCTTTCCTCACTCTGGCTCCCCCACTCCATCCCCAATTAGCTCAGGAAACAGAGCTGCTGGAACAGCCAATTCAGTCTGGGCTCGGGGTGCGCCTGGAGCTAAGAAGCACCTGTCATTTAGAGGCTCCCTCTCAGCTCACTGACATTTCTTGCCCCTGGCGCAGCCTAGGAATTATGGCAGAGTCAGAGCATCCTCAGAAACAGAGGAGATGGGGTTGTGAACTGCAGGAGCCCTTTCCAGCTGTTCCCCAGCCCAGAAGGCCTCATGCAATTGTCCATCCATCTAGTAGATATTTGCTGGGTGCCTCCTTGTGACAAGCACTTGCCAGGTTCTGGGGACACAGTCATGAGCAGTAGCAGGCAGTCTAGCCCTCACAGACCTGATGGTCTAGTGAAAAATAAACACACTCATCAAACCATTCAAAAGTAATTGTCAGATTGCAACTCTGCTCAGCACAACTCAGTAAGGAACACGTTCCTAGGAGAGTCCCAGAACAACATCTGACCTCCTCTAGGAGGCCAGGGGAACTTTCTCCACTTCTGAAGCCTCTTGATCTGAGGCACCATCTGGATGAGGCAAGGGAAAAGGAAGCAGGAAGGGATTAGGGTACATGCAAAAACCTCAAGCTGATCCAGAGTAAGAGAAAACAACACATGGCCACATCTTTCTCTCCTCAGTGCTTCTAAGAGCAGCAGGTAGGGCAGGCACTATTCGTTACTGTCGCCACTCTCTGGGACTCTTGCCACTCATGCTCAGTTCTCACAGTTCTGGTCCTTTGCAGTCCAGGATGCTGCAGTCAGCTCCATGAACTGAGATGGAGACTTTGAGCTGTGTGATCCATTGTAGAGATGTGGAAACTGAGGCCCAGAAACCAACACTAAGATACTCAGTCACAGTAAAGGAAGGAATTGCCAAAGAAAACATAGCCAGTTAGCCAAAGCACCTTAATTGGGTAGCTCATCCAAACTCCCTGTTGTACTCGCTCACTACCTGGATGATAAGTATGCAGCAGCACAAGAGTTAGACTGGCTGCTATGATCCCATGGAACTGAAAGTGTCTCATGGGACATGTGTGGGTGTAGGTGTGCACAGGTGTGCATCTGTACACACATATGTGCATGTGCTATGATGTAGAGGAGTTAAAGACATGAACAGGCTGATGTTGGACATCCACGGTGTCTGTTCTGATTTGGCAGCACTCATACCACAGGCTTGCTTAATATTTAGCAAAGTGCCCCTGGTCTCAAGTCAGACAGAGGGCCTAGATGGGAGTCTGGAGACCCCACTCTTAGGTATCTGGTAGCCATGCCAACTGGGGCAGGAAGCAGTGTGCTCACAGCAAACTAGGTGGAATGGAATATTTGTGGGCTATTGTGTTTAATGCCAGTGCAGGAGCAGAAAAGCCCAGCAGGACTTGAATGGGGAGGGTGGGTGAGCTTCCTGGGAAGAACTCTTGGTGGGCTTCTGAGTACCAAAGCAGGTATGAGAGGTATCAGAGAATTTAATGTACATTTCCTGGTTACTCTCCTGAGTGCCTGGTGTTGGTCAGCAGAGCCCCTTCTGAAGAGCCAGAGGGCTCAGGTCACCTAGAACAGGCTGGACTTCAGCCAGGCATGGGAGCAGGGCTGCTGAACAGTTCTGTGAAAGCAGTATTCAAATGAGGGAGACCACTTGCCTTTTCAAAGAGTCCTCAAGGGCACTGCCTGCTTCAGGGCACAAATGCAATGCCTCAGCTAGCTTTTGCTGCATAACAAACCATCCTAAAACCCAAAGACTTAAAACAATAACCATTTTTTAAACTTTATTTTTATTCTTTACACTATTACAGTTGTCCCCATTTTTCTCCTTTTGCCCACCTTTACTCAGATCTCACTACCCCCCTTCCTCCATTGCTGTCTGTGTCTATGGGTTATGCATATATGGGGGGGCCCAAAAATGGAATTATCTTTTGGAGGGTGAGCCCCTTGTAGTATAGGCTTCCACCTTTAGGTTTGTGTTCTAGGAACCCATCTCTATCAGTGTGCCAGCTGGCATTGTTGTGACAGGCTGTATTTGTCTTCAGTGAATTCTGTTAAGACTCTGTCAATACATTTGCCCACTTCATAATGGGTGATTTACAGTGCACCTGCCCATACCACGCTGAGTGTCCAACAGTTTTTGACCCAAACTGGCATGACCCCTGTGGCCAACCCTCCCTATTCACCCAATCTCACCCCAAGTGACTTTTTTGTTTCTCCAAATGAAAAAAGTCTTCAAAGAGAAACATTTTACAGATGTGCAAGAGGTGAAACAAAAAATGGCAGAAGCACTAAAAGGCATCAAAATCAATGAGTTCAAAAACTGTTTTGAGCAATTTGAAAAACCATTTGATAGGTGTATTGCATCAAATGGAGAATCCTTTGAAGGTAATTGAAATTTAATCATGTAAGAATAAATACACAATTTTTTATAAATAAATTTTTTATAAATAATTCCAGGGTTTTTGGGGGGTCCCCCCATATGTTCTTTAGCTAACCACTTCACCTTGTTTTATCCGATACCCCCTCTACCTGCCCTCTGACAGCTGTCTATCTATTCTATGCATCTATGCCCCCATTTCTATTTTGTTCATTAGATTCCGCATAAAAGTAAGATCAAGTGGTATTAGTTTTTCACTGACTGGTTTATTTCACCTAGCATAATAATCTCCAGGTCCATCCATGCTGTCGCAAAGGTAAGAGTTTCCTTTTTTACTGCTGCATACTATTCCATTGTGCAAATATGCCACAGATTTTTTTTATCCACCCATCTACTGATGGGCACTTGGGCTGTTTCCAGGTCTTGACTATTGTAAATAACACTGCTATGAACACAGGAGTGCATATGTCCTTTCAAATTGCTGTTTTGGAATTCTTAGGGTAGGAATATTCCCAGAAATGTTTCCACAGTGGCTACACCAGTCTGCATTTCCACCAAAAGTTCACAAGGCTTCCCTTTTATACACATCCTTGCTAGCACTCGTTGTTTGTTGATTTATTGATGGTAGCCATTCTAGCAGGTGTGAGGTGATATCTCATGGTGGTTTTAATTTGCTCTCTCTGATGGCTAGTGATGTCTTTTCATATATCTATGGGACATCTGTATGTCCTCCTTGGAGAAATGTGTTCAGGTCCTTTGCCCATTTTTTAATTGAATTGTTTGTCTTCCTCGTGTTGTGTCGGATGAGTTCTTTACATATTTTGGAGATCAAATCCTTGTCTGATGTATCATTGCCAAATATGTTCTCCAAAATAGTGGGTACCATTTTCATTTTGATGATGGTTTCCTTAGCTGTGCAGAAGCTTTTTAATTTTATGTAATTCCATTTGTTTATGTTTTTTTCTTTTTTCCTAGGAGATATATCCACAAAAATATTGCTACACAAGATGCCCGAAATTTTACTGCCTTTGTTTTCTTCTAGGATACTTAAGGTTTCATGACTTACATTTATGTCTTTTATCCACTTTCAGTTTATTCTTGTGTATGGTATGTTGTGGTGGTCTAGTTTCATTGTTTGTTTTTGTCTTTGTTTTTGTTTTTCATGTACCTGTCCAATTTCTCAGCACTATTTATTGAGGAAACTGTCTTTACTTTCTTCTATGCTCTTGCCTCCTTTTCAAATATTAGTTGACTATAAAGGTATGGTTTACTTCCGGGATCTCTCTTCTGTTCCACTGATCAGTATGCCTGTTCTTATGCCAGTACCAGGATGTTTTCATTACTGTGGCTTTACAGTATAGCTTGATATCAGGTATTGTGATGCCTCCAACTTTGTTTTTCTTTCTCAAGATGCTAAGGTTATTTGGGCTCTTTTCTATTTCCACATAAATTTTTGGAAAATTTGTTCTAGATTTGTTATATATGCCATTGGTTTTTTAGTAAGACTTGCACTGAATCTATAAATTGCTTTGGGTAGTATAGGCATTTTGATGATGTTTATCTCTTCCAATCCATGAACATGAAATATGCTTCCAATCATTTATATCTTCCTCACTTCTTTCTTCACTATTCTATAGTTTTCTGAGTATAGGTCTTTTACCTATTTGGTTAAATTTATTCCTAAGTACCTTATTTGTGTTGTCACAATTGTAATTGGGATTGTTTTCTTAGTTTCTTTTTCTGATAGTTTATTGTTGATGTATAAACAGACCATCCATTTTTCTGAACATTAATTTGTATCCTACTACTTTCCTGAATTCATTTATTAGGTCTAGTAGTTTTGTTTTTTTTTTGTGGAGTATTTCAGATTTTCCATGTGTAATATCGTGCCATCTGCAAAAAATTAAGTTTTACTTTCTCCTTTCCATTATGGCTGCCTTTTATTTCTTCTTCCTTTCTGATTGCTGTGGCTAGGACTTCCAGTACTATGTTGAATAAGATTGGTGAAAGCAAACATTGCTGTCTTATTTCTAATCTTAAGGAAAACACTTTTATTTTTGCCAAGTGAATATGATGTTGGCTGTAGGTTTTTCATATATGCCCTTTATTATGTTGAGGTATGATTCCTCTATTCCCACTTTGCTGAGAGTTTTCATCAAAATGAGTGCTAGATTTTATCAAATGCTTTTTCTCCATCCATTGATATAAGCATGTGATTTTTATGTTTCATTTTGTTTATGTAAAATATTATATTTATTGATTTGCAAACATTGTATCAAGCTTGCATACTTGAGATAAATCCCTCTTGATTATGGTGTATGATCTTTTTGATGTATTGCTGGAATGAAATTGCCAATATTTTGTTGGGGAATATATCATGTATGTTCATCAGGGATACTGGCCTATAATTTTTTTTTGTAGTATCTTTATCTGGTTTTGGAATTAGGATAATGCTGGCCTCATAAATACAGTTTGGGAGTATTCCTTCCTCTTCAGTTTTTTGGAATAGTTTGATAAGTAGAGGTGTTAGGTCTTCTTTCAATGTTTAGTAAAATTTTCCTATGAAACCACCTGGTCCAGAACTTTTGTTTACTGGGCATATTTTTTTTTTTACTCTTTCAATTTCATTAGTTGTAACTGGTCTATTTATGTTTTCTGATTCTCCTTGATTCAGTTTTTGGAAGATTGTATGTTTCTAGAAACTGATCCATTTAATCCAGGTTATCCAATTTGGGGGCATATAGTTGTTTATAGTATTTTCTTACAATCTTTTATATGTCTGTGACATAAGTTGTTACTTCTCTTTCATTTCTTTTTTTCATTTTTTAAAAATTTATTGTTGTTCAGTTACAGTTGTCCTATCTTTTTCCCCATTGCTCATCCCAACTCCATCTCTCACCAATCCCCCAATTGTTTGTTCCCATGAGTCCTCTATTCTTGTTCTTTTGCTTGGCCCTTCTCCTTCTTTCTCCTGTTATCCCTCTTCCCCCAACCCTTAGTCACTGTCAGTTTGTTCTTTATTTCCAAGTCCATGGTTCTATTTTGACCATTTGTTAGTTTTGTTGTTTAGATTTACTTGTAGGTGAGATCATATGGCATTTGTCTCTCGCAGCCTGGCTTATTTTACTTAGCATAATACTCTCCAGTTCCATCCATGCTGTCACAAATGGTAGGAGCTCCTTCTTTTTTCTGCTGCATAGTATTCCATTGTGTATATGTACCAGTTTCTTGATTCACTCATTTACTGATGGGCACTTAGGCTGTTTCCACCACTTGGCTATTGTAAATAATGCTGTTATGAACATTGGAATACATAGCTTCCTTTGAATTGGTGATTCAGGATTCTTAGGGTATAGTTGCAGCAGTGGAGTAGCCAGATCAAAAGGAAGTTCCATCTTTAGTTTTTTAATGAAATTCCATACTGTTTTCACAGTGACTGCACCAGTCTGCATTCCCACCAACAATGTACTGGGATTCCTTTTTCTCCACAACCTCGCCAGCACTTACTGTTTATTGATTTGTTTATGATGGCCATTCTGACTGGTGTGAAGTGGTACTCATTGTGGTTTTAATTTGCATCTCTAGTGGCTAGTAATGTTTATGGGCCCCCTAGATGACTTCCTTGTCAGATGACAGAGTTGTCTGTCAGGTCTTTTACCCATATTTTAATTGAACTGCTTCTCTTCCTGGCATGGAGTTGTGTGAGTTCTTTATATATTTTGGAGATCAAACACTTGTCCAAGGTATCATTGGCAAATGTGGTTTCCCATACAGTTGGTTCCCTTTCCATTTTGTTGATGTTTTTCTTAGCCATGCAGAAGCTTTTCAATTTAATGCAGTCCCATTTGTTTATTCTTTCCTTTATATCCCTTGACCAAGAGATGTATCAGTGAAAATATTGCTGCGTGGGATATCTGAAATTTTCCCACCTATGTTTTCCTCTCGGACTTTAATGGTGTCATGACTTATATTTAAATCTTTTATCCACCTTGAATTTATTTTTGTGTATGGTGTAAGTTGGTGGTTGCATTTCATTTTTTTGCATGTAGCTGTCTAGGTCTCCCAACACCATTTATTGAAGAGGCTACTTTTACTGTATTTTATGTTCCTGCCCCCTTATTCAAATATTAACTGACTGTATTCACATAGGTTTATTTCTGGGCTCTCTATTCTGTTCCATTGATCTATGTATCTGTTCTTATGCCAGTACCAGACTGTTCTGGTTACCAGGGCCTTGTAATGCAGTTTGATATCAAATATTGTGATTCCTCCTACTTCATTCTTCTTTCTCACAATTGCTGAGGCTTTTCAGGGACATATATGGTTCCATATAAATTTTTTAAATGGTTTTTTTCTATATCTGTTAAACATATCATTGATACTTTAATAGAGATTGCATTGAGTCTATAGATTGCTTTGGGTACTATTGACATTTTAATGATGTTAATTCTTCCAATCCATGAATACAGTATATGCTTCTATTTACATACGTCTTCCCTAATTTTTTTCTACAGTGTTCAGTAGTTTTCTGAGTACAGGTCTTTCACTTTCTTGATTAAGTTCATTCCTACATATTTTTTTTCTTGCTATAGTAAGTGGGATGTTTTTCTAATTTCTGTTTCTGATATTTCATTGTTGGTGTACAAAAACACCTTAGATTTCTGAATATTAACTTTGTATCCCACAATTTTGCCAAATTAATTAATTTTTCTAAAGATTTTATTTATTTATTTTTAGAGGGGGAAGGGAGGGAGAAAGAGAGAGAGAGAAACATCAATGTACAGTTGCTGGGGGCAGTGGCCTGCAACCCAGGCATGTGCCCTGACTGGGAATCGAACCTGCGATGCTTTGGTTCACAGCCCGCACTCAATCCACTGAGCTATGCCAGCCAGGGCAACCAAATTAATTTATTAGATTCAGTAGTTTCTTGGTAGGATCTATAGGGTTTTCTATGTACACTAGCACATCATCTATAAACAGTGACAGATTTACTGCCTTCTTTCTAATTTGGATACCTTATATTTGTTTTTCCTGCCTGATCACTGTGGCTAGGACTACGAAAACTATGTTAAATGGAAGTGGTGAAAGAAGACAGCCTTGTCTTGCTCCTGATATTAGTGGGAAAGCTTTTAGTTTTTGCCTATTGAGTATGATGTTGGCTGTAGGTTTCTTGTATATGGCCTTTCTTATGTTGAGGTATATTCCTTCTATTTCTACTTTGCTGAGTGTTTTTCTCATAAATGGATAGTGTACTTTATGCTTTTGCAGGATCTATTGATATGACCATGTGGGTTTTTTTTGTATTGTTTATATGGTGTATTACATTTATTGACTTGCTTATATTGTACCATCCTTTCATCCCTGGGATGAATCCCACTTGATCATGGTGTATGATCTTTTTAATGTATTGCTGGATCTGACTTGCCAATATTTTGTTCAGGATTTTAATATCTTCTATGATCATCAGCAATACTGGCCAGTGGTTTTCTTTCTTTGTTGTGTCTTTATCTTATTTTGGATTTAGGATAACCCTGACCTCACAAAAAAGAGTTTGGGAGTCTTCGCTCTTCTTGGATTTTTCAGAATGGTTTTAGAAGAATCAGGGTTAGCTATTCTTTAAATGTTTGGCAAAATTCTCTTGTGAATCTGTCCCACCCAGGGCTTTTTTTGTGCTGGGAGTTTTTTTTTTTTATTACTGTTTCAATTTCACTAGCTGATATTGGTCTACTCAGAGTTTCTGCTTCTTCTTGACTCATTTTAGATGATTATATGTTTCTTGAAATTTGTCCATTTTCACTCAGATTTTTAAATTTCTTGGCATATAGTTCTTCATAGTAATTTCTTACTATCCTTTGTATTTCTGTGGTATCAGTTGTAATTTCACCTCTTCCATGTCTGATTTTATTCACTTCAGTCCTCATTTTTCCTAATGACTCTCATTTAAGGTTTGTCCATCTTTTTCATGTTTTCAGAGAACCAGCTCTTTGTTTCATTTATCTTTTATATTGTATTTTTTGTCTTTATGTCATTAATTTGCATTCTAAAGTTCATTATTTCCTTCTTTCTCCATATTCTGCACTGTGTTTGTTTATGCTTTTCTAGGTTTTTTTAAGTGTAGGGTTAGATTGTTTACTTGAAAGTTTTTGTTTTTTCTTTGTGAAATAAGCCTTTAATGCTATGAACTTCTCTCTCAGGAATACTTTCACTGTGTCCCATAAATTTTGTATTGTTGTTTATTTATTTTCTTTTCTTTCCAGATAATTTTTTATTCCTGCTTTGATCTCATTGAAAACCCATTCATTGTTTAATAACATGCTATTTATCACTCATGTACTTAAATGTGTTTGAGGGTTCTTTTTATTGAAGTTGATTTCTAGTTTCCAGCCATTGTGATCTCAGAATATGCCTGATATGATTTCAATATTCTTTTATTTTTTGTAGAGAACTTTTCAAAAAATATATTTTATTTTCTTGTGAATCTAGGCCCTCTGTAGGTCTTCCTTGCAGAAATGTCTGTTGAAGTCTTTTGCCCATTTTTTAATTGGGTTTTTTGTCTTCCTGGAATGGAGTCATGTGAGCTCTTCATATGTTTTGGAGATAAAACCTTTTTCTAAGGTGTCATTGCCAAATATATTTTCCCATATGATTGGCTCTCTTTTCTTTTTAATGCTGTCTTTCTCAGCCATGAAGAAGCTTTTTATTTTGATGAGATCCTATTTGTTTATTCTTTCCTTTATGTCCTTTGCTTTAGGGAACATATCCATGAAGATATTGCTGCATGGAATGTCTGAGATTTTCCTGCTGATGTTTTCCTCTAGGACTTTTATGGTGTCACAACTTATATTTGTCTTTTATCCACCTTGAATTTATTTTTGTGTATGGTGTAAGTTGATGGTTCAGTTTCATTTTTTTTGCATGTAGCTGTCCAGCTCTCCCAACACCATTTGTTGAAGAGGTTAGTTTCCTCCATTTTATCCTTCTTCCCCCTTTGTCAAGTATTAATTAACCATAGAGACTTGGGTTTATTTCTAGGCTCTCGGTTCTGTTCCATTGGTCTATGTAACAGTTTTTATGCCAGTATCAGGCTGTTTTGATTACAGTGGCCTTGTAATACACTTTGATATCAGGTTTTGCGATCCCTCCTCCTTTGTCCTTTTCTCTCAAAATTGCAGCAGCTATTCAGGGTAATTTATGGTTCCATATAAACTTTTGAAATGTTTGTTTTATATCTGTGAAATATGTCATGGGTACTTTAATAGGAATTGCATTGAATTTATAAATTGCTTGGTAGTATGGCCATTTTGATGATGTTAATCCTTCCAGTCCATGAGCATGGTACATGTTTCCATTTGTTTGTGTCTTCCTTAATTTTTTTCTTCAGTGTTGTGTAGTTTTCGCAGTACAGGTCTTTTACCTCCTTGATTAGGTCTATTCCTAGGTACTTTATTTTTCTTTTTGCTATATCAAATGGGATTTTTTCCTGATTTTTGTTTCTGATGTTTCATTGTTGGTGTACAAAAATGTCTTTGATTTCTGAATATTGACTTTGTATCTGACTACTTTGCCAAATTTATTTATTAGGTCAAGTAGTGTTTTGGTGGAGTCTATAGGATTTTCTGTGTACAGTAGCATGTCATCTGCAAACAGTGACAGTTTTGATTCCTCCTTTCCAATTTGGTTGCCTTTTATTTCTTTTTCTTGTCTGATTGCTGTGGCTAGGACTTCCAGGACTATGTTAAATAAGAGTGGTGAAAGTGGGTATCTTTGTCTTGTTCCTGATCTTAGTGGGAAAGCTCTAAGTTTTTGTCCATTGAGTATGATGTTGGCTGTAGGTCTTTTATATATGGCCATTATCATGTTGTGGAATGCTCCTTCTATTCCCACTTAGCTGAGTGTTTTTATTATAAATGGATGCTGCACCTTATCAAATGCTTTTTCTGCATCTATTGATATGATCATGTGATATTTGTCTTTCGTTTTGTTTATGTGATATATTATGTTTATTGATTTAAGAATAGTGTGTCATCCTTGCATCCCTGAGATGAATCCCACTTGGTCATGGTGTATGATCTTTTTAATGATGCCCAGCATCACTAGCCACCAGAGAGACACAAATTAAAACCATAATGAGATACCACCTCACAACTGTCAGAATGGCCATCATAAACAAATCAACAAACAAGTGTTGGAGATGAGGTGGAGAAAAAGGAAACCTAGTGCACTATTGGTGGGAATGCACACTGGTGCAGCCAATGTGAAAAACACCATGAATTTTTTCAGAAAACGCAAAGTGGAACTGCTTCTTGACCCAGTAATTCCACTGCTGGGATTATACCCTAAGGATCCTGAAACAGCAATCCAAAAGAACCTATGCACCACAATGTTCATAGCAGCACAATTTACAATAGCTAAGTGCTGGGAACAACCTAAGTGCCCATCAGTAAATGAGCGGATCAAAAATAATGGTACATTTACACAACGGAATTCTATGGAGCAGAGAGAAAGAAGGAGCTTATACCCCTTTCGACAGCATGGATGAAACAGGAGAACATTATGCTAAGTGAAATAATACAGGTGGTGAGGGACAAATACCATATGATCTCACCTCTAACTAGAATATAATCAATGAAAGAAAAAAGCAAACAAAATATAACCAGATTTATTGAGATTAAGAACAATCTGAAAATAGCCAGAGGAGAGGGGGGGAGTGGACAGTGGGCAGGAAGGTTTTCAGGAATTACCATAAAGGACACATGGACAAAACCAAAAGGTAGGGTGGAAGCAAGGGAGGAAGTGGGTTTAAAGGCGGTGGGGTGAGAGAAAATACATACAATTTAATTCAATAACAGTAAAATAATTTAAATAAAATATATATATATATTATTGATTATGCTAGTATAGTTGTCCCATTTTTTCTCCACTTTATTTCTCTCTGCCATGTACCCGTCCTCCTACCAGCATTCCCCTCCTCTTAGTTCATGCTCATGGGTTGTTCATATAAGTTCTTTGTCCTCTCCATTTTCTATACTATTCTTAACCCCCCTCCTGTCTATTGTGTACCTACCATTTATGCTTCTTATCCCGCACTCTCTTACTTTTTCCTCACCACTGATAACCCTCCATGTGATCTCCACTTCTGTGATTCTGTTCCTGTTCTAGTTGTTTGCTTAGTTTTTTTTTTTTTTTTTGGGGGGGGTAGGTTCAGTTGTTAATACTTTTGAGTTTGTTTTCACTTTACTGTTCATATTTTTATCATTTTCATTTTCTTAGATAAGTGCCTTTAACATTTCATATATAATAAAGGCTTGGTGATGAACTCCTTTACCTTGACCTTATCTGGGAAGCACTTTATTTGCCCTTCTATTCTAAATGATCACTTTGCTGGGTACAGTAATCTTGGATGTAGATCCTTGCCTTTCATGACTTTGAATAATTCTTTCCAGCACCTCTTGCCTACAAGGTTTCTTTTGATAAATCAGCTGATAGTCTTACGGGAACTCCTTTGTAGGTACTGGTCTCCTTTTCTCTTGCTGCTTTTACAATTCTCTCCTTATCTTTAATTTTGGGTAATGTAATTGTGATGTGCATTGGTTGTGCTTCCTTGGGACCAACTTCTTGGAGACTCTCTGAGCTTCCTGGACTTTCTAAAAGTCTATTTCTTTTGCCAGATTGGGGAAGTTCTCCTTCATTATGTTTTCAAATAAGTTTTCAATTTCTTGCCCGTCCTCTTCTCCTTCTAGCACCCTATGATTAAGATGTTGGAATGTTTAAAGTTGTCTTGGAGGTTTCTAAGCCACTCCTCATTTTTCTGAATTCCTATTTCTTCATTCTGTCCTGGCTGAATGTTTATTTCTCCTTCTCATCCAAATCATTGATTTAATTCCTAATTGTTCTTCCCTTCACTGTTGTTTCCCTGTATACTTTTCTTTATTTCGCTTTGCATAGCCTTCACTTTTTCCTCTGTTTTGCGACCATACTCAACCATTTCTGTGAGCATCCTGAGTATCAGTGTTTTCAACTCTGCATCTGATAGGTTGACTATCTCTTAATCACTTAGTTCTATTTTTGAGCTTTTATTCGTTCTTTCATTAGAGCCATAATTTTTTTGGTCTTGGGGCAACTGTTACATTGTAAGGCTGGAGCCATAGGTAGTCACCAGGGTAGGGCATCCCTCTTTGCTTTAATTGGGAGAGGGGTCAGAGAGGGGACAATGCTGCTTCCTTAGCTCTCAGCCGGCTTTCAGTCACTTCCCACCTCTACCTGCAAGCAAATTGGGCCCTTCTGGTGCCCACTGGACAGACATCCAATAAACTCTCCTGTGACGTTTGGAGACTCCCATCGCTGTGACTCCCGCAGATTTTTACAGCCAGAGGTTTTGAGGCTTTATTTTCCCATGCTGAAACCCTGGGTTCTGTGGTCTATCTTGTTCCCCAGTTGCTCCTCCCAGTTTATCCACATGTGAATGTGGGACCACCCAGTCTGCCAGCCACCACCTTGCTGCACATCCTCTCTGCTGCCCATCTCCACCCCTCCTAGCAGTCTGAATGAATGTTTTTTCTTTAACTCCTTGGTTGTTGGACTTCCATACAGTTGAATTTTCTGGCAGTTCTGGTTATTTTTTTGTTTTTAAATTGTTGTTGTCCTTCTTTTGGTTGTGCAAGGAGGCAAAGTATATCTACCTATGCCTCCATCTTGGCTGGAAGTTATTTCAATCTTCTTGAATTTGTTGACTTATTCTGTGTCCTAAAATTTGGTCTATCTTTGTGAAGGCTCATGTATGCACTTGAGAAGAATGTATATTCTGCTGCTTTGGGATGAAATGTTCTGTAAATATCTATTAAATCCATTCAACCTGATGTGTTGTTTAAAGTCATTGTTTCCTTGTTGATCTTTTGCTTGGAAGACTTAGCCATTGATGACAGTAAGGTTTTAATATCCCCTTCTATGACTGTATTGCTGTAGATCTCTTTCTCAAAGTCCACCAAGATTTTTAAATATACTTAGGTGCTCTGAAATATGTAATTATTGGGTGCATATATGTTTACAAGAGGTATATTATCTTATTGAATTCATCCCTTTAGCATTATGTGGTGACCCTGTTTGTCTCTTGTATAGCCTTTGTTTTGAAGCCTATTTGGTCAGATGTAAGTATTGCTATCCCAGTTTTTTTGTTTGTTTGTTTCTTCCCATTTACATGAAATATTTTCTCCCACCCTTTCACTTGAGTTGGGTCTCTTTTAGACAGTATATAGAAGGGCCATGTTTTCTTATCCATTCAGCTACCCTGTGTTTTCTTATTAAAGCATTTAATCCATTTACATTTAAGGTTATTATTGATAGGTATGTATTTATTGCTATTTTTTTCTTTATACCTATGTTACTCTCTCCATTTTTTTTCTTTTTCTTAAAGCAATCCCTTTAACAATTTTTTCAATGCTGGTTTGGTGGTAATGAGCCCCTTTAGCTTTATTTTATTGGGGAAGATCTTTATTTTGCCTTTAATTTTAAATAAAAGCCTTTCCAGGTAAAATGGTCTTGGTTGCACGTTCTTGTTTTTTTGTCACTTTGAATACTTCATGCCAATCCCTTCTGGCCTGAAATGCTTCTGTTCAGAAATCAGCTGATGGCCTTATGAGAACTCCCTTGTAGGTAACTAACTGGCTGTCTCTGTCTCCCTGTCTCTCTGTGTGTCTCTCTCTCATTTGCTGCCTTTAAGATTCTCTGTGTCTTTACCCTTTGTCATTTTAATTATGATGCATCTCAGTGTGGGTCTCTGTGTGTTCATCTTGATTGAGACTCTTTGTGCTTCCTAAACTTGTTTGACTTTTTCTGATATTATTTCTTCAAACAGGTTCTCTATTCCTTGCTCACTCTCTTCTCCTTGTTACACTTGATATTGTACTGGGGATCACTTAGACCTTCCTTGTTTCTCTTAATTCTCTTTTCTTTTTCAAATTATTTTTGAATGGATACTGTTATCTTGTCCTCTGATTTGCTGATTCAGTCCTCTGCTTCATCTAACCTGCTGTTGATTTCTTTAGTGTATTCTTCCTTTCAGATATTGTGTTTTTCATTTCTGACTTTTTCTGGCTTCTATGCCTTTTTTTAATGCTTACCATCTCTTTGTTTAAGTTCTCACTGTGATCATCCATGCCTCCCCTAAGGGCTTGAGCATTTTTATAACCATTATTTTAATCTCCGCATCTAGTATTTTGGATTTTTCCATCTCATCTATTTCTTTTCATTCTTCTTCTGGGGATTTCTATTGTTTTTTGTTTGGGACATTTTTCTTTTTCTCCCCATTGGTCTCTGTGTGCTAGATAGATCTGTTATGTTTCCCAAACTTGTTTTGATGGTTTTATGATGAAGGTGTCTTGTTGGACTCTGTGGCACAATCTTCCAGAATTCCTGAGCTCCATGCTCTAGGAGTGTTTCTTATGGGTTATGTGTACTCCCTGTTGTAGTTGAGTCTTGCACGCTGTTGGCTCTTTTGTGGATAGAATTAACTCTTCAGGCTGGAGACTATAAAGGTTATTCTCCTCAACCATCATGTATAAGACACTGTGCATGGGCTGCCCCTGGAGCAGTGCTGTTCCCAGCAGGGTCTGGTGCCTACAAGAATCCACCTTTGGGTGTGCCAGTTGTGTAGCCAGTTGGGGTGATCTCTAGTGTGTTCTAAAGCCCACCTGAATGTATTGGTTCTGGGTTCACTTGAGTGGGGTTCAAGTAAAGTTCCCTGTTAGACAGTGTGTGTAACTGGCCTTGGGTTACCTGTTTATAGCTCCCACACTGTTCACTGTTGTGTCTGTGTCCACTGGACCTGTGTGCACCTGTGAGGGGCCAGTCTGTGTAAAAGGGTCAGTTTCTTTCTCCTTAGAGCTTCCTGAGGTTCACCTCCCTCTTTCAGTCACTCTGCCACCCCCTGAGGTTACCTAGTCTTCCTCTGAGCCTTTTGATGAGAGACTGTAGAATGAACCCAGGCTGGCTGAGATAGAGCTAGTGTGTTCCCTACTTGGGGGTCATGAAATCAGTCAGGAACTCAATGAGGAGAAAGTAGCTTTTAGCTTCAAAGCCAGACCCCTAAGTCTCTGCCAGAGTTTCCAACCCTAGTTCCCCAAGGCAGGCTAGCTGCAGGTTCAGTCTGGGAACAGATAGCAGTCCTCTTTGCAAACCTGTGGAAGGGGAGTAGGAACTTCTTTTTCCCAGGGTAGTGTGGGCTAAAGTTGCAGGGGAACTTGGCTTTGCCTCCCCACAATGTAGCCACACAGCACAGAACAGCCTTATGGGAAGCCCATCTGACTTCTAGCCATCTGGCTTCTGGACAAAAACCTCCCTGGGAGATACAGTCAAAAAAATCTCAGCTCTGTGCAAGTCCCTGCAGGGCTGCTGAACCAAGCAGGATGGGGCCAAAAATCTCAGCCCTGCACCATACTCTGATGTCTCCATGTGGCTGGTCTCAGATTGTTGGGGCTGGAAGTCCCAGCTTGGCACAGCTCAGTCCTGCTGGTGGATACAGCAGGACAGGGCCAAAAGTCCCAGCCCTGTGCAGCACCTCTGTGCCTCCAAACTCAGCTGCAGGAATGATTCTACAGGTGGGGAGGAGAGGCACCAGCTGTGCACTCAAGGTGGGGGAGACCAGTCTTCTTTCCCAAACCAGTTAAGTCACTGTCGTGGCCTTTGCCTAAAGCCTCCCCATAAAATAGAGGGTACACAAAAGTCACTGTTGGGTGTAGTCAGCAGACCCCTCCATGGTCCCGAGAATAGCAGCATGGTTCTTCTAGCAATTGGAGTCCAGACTGTCAATTGCATAACAATAGGAGCGCTCTACCCTAGGAAGGAACACTCTGAGTCTCCCAGGTGGAGTGAATCCCCACTAATTCCCACCACCAGATGCTACACAGAATCCTCTTCCCGTCTCTGTTGCTCTGGTTTAGGGATCCCTGTGTGGGTTAAGACTTCACACTCTTAGGTGGAGGGAGTTCCACAGCCACAGTATCTTTCTGCCTTCTCAGATGCCAACATACCTACATGCGGGAACTTTCTCCCTTTGCATCTCAACCCTTCTTACCAGTCTCTATGTAGCTTTTTCTGTATTCCTTGATTATATTTTATATCAGCTGGCTTTCAGTTAGTTGTTCAGGTTAACTGTTCTTCAATTTAGCTGAAAATCTTGTTTGGGGCCAGAAGCAAGTAGATGCAGCTTCCATCTACTTTGTAGCTATCTCGGAATATCCATTTTTCATTTACCATATCATTCTGGGTCAGTTGGTGTGGTGCTGGTCTGACTCAGATCTTCCAGGCTCTCCCAAGTATCTGTAGTTAGAATAAAGTTCTAGAGTGCCACACAGCCATGTATAGAGGTTGGCAGTCCTGTTGGCCTTGGTGCCTTGGTTCTCCACTTGACTTTTTACCCTCCAGATGCAGGTTACCCTAGACTTGTCATCATGACAGTCTCAGGTTTAAGTGTAGCAAGAGATAGCATGCTCTAGCACATGGTGATTTTCCAAACTATGCAGGCATTATATTTGATGATGTTCCAATGGCCAAACCAACCACATGACCAAGCCTCCATTCCAGTGGCAGAGAAGCAGACCCCAACAGGATTGGATAAACCACAGATTCCTACTCTGAAGCGACCTGTATACAAGAAAAGGAATGTTTGGGGCCCATTTTTGCAATCAATGAATGGACCAAGGGACCACACTGGAGAAGAAGAATATGAAGATGAAATACTTCCTTCCAGACCAATGGGTCACAGCCCAGATGCCCAGATGGGCCACGCTGGCCATGCACTTGGAGGAAATGTCCTGAGTATGGTCCACAGTAAAGAGTAGTGGGGACTGTGAATCAGCTGGATGGCAGCCCTACTAACCATCATTGTGGACTATCACACAGGAACATGGCCCAGTGCTGCCCAAGTTCCTGATGTTTCAATAGACATTATATATTTGTATTTTTTCATATTTTGATGAAGATATCTGTATTTTATGTGAAATCTGCTGAATTGTCGTCAACTAATTTAAAATATTCAATATGCTACAGAATGTCTTCATACATTAAAATATTGTATAACAATAATACAGAGCAATCGATTGATATACAAACCCTGGAAGTGGGGCTCACAATAAAACATTTAGTAGAAGCAACAGAGTCCCTACACCAAAATGCCTCTTGGTCAGAGCAGTTGGGGTAGTGGCAGGCATTTCCCCAGGACTCGCCTGAGGTGCAGGCAGTCTGAGTGGGCCCCTTGATCTGGGTGGGAATCCCCAAATTGATATGTATATGGATACGTATATAGTGACCTTACTGTATGGAATTTATACTACAATAAAAATTAAAAAACAAAACTCACTCTACATAGAATAAGTGAATCCGCAAACTCACCACAACCCAGGGGAGCAGCCTGCCTCTCTGCTCTAAGTTTAAGGCAGGAAATAAGGGTTGCTGGAGGCCATGGAGGAAAGTTAAATGTGATGTCACCTGCTGAGGATGAGGTGTACGATAAAGGAACTGTGACTGAAGGTTCACCATATGCTGGCACTCTTCTTTCAAGTGGCTTATACTTATAAACTCATTTAATCTGATTTCAAAACAACCTGGTGAAGTAGAAACTATTATTATTATCATCTCATTTTACAGATGAGGGAACTGAGGATCAGAAAAGTGAATCATGTGCCAAGATGAACCAGCTGGTCATTTGACCTGGGCTGTCAAGCTGAAGCATGATGCCTCTCTAATCAGAGGCTGATATATGCCACCTTGTGGGTTGACATGGCCAGAATGAAGCATATCTCAATAGAAGCCCATTGTGGGAGTGTGGTGGGGGGATGGTTCAGAGCACTGTGAGCTGGAAGGCATTGTTGGGGGTGGCCACAGGAACCCCTGTAAACTGGCTCAGGTGTTTGGTGTATGGCAGTGGTATCGGAGTGACCTGGTAATAGGGACAGAGAGTGAGGAGTGCTCTGCCCACTTTAACCTGCCTCCAGAGGCCCTGAAGGCTGCTCTGTGCCAGCACCATGGTGATGCCAGGGGAAGGCTATAGGCTTGAGATGGGTTTCTCACACACCTGGCCCTGGTTACCCAGGTGAGGTGTCTAGACTGTAGGGACCAGTGGGAAGCAGGCATCACTGCTCTGAGAAAGCTGAACCTAACTGGGTGAAGCCTGGATCCCAGATTAACCCTGGCTGCCCTGTGTCCTAGAGCACAGAAAGGCAAGATTGGAAGGCTCAGAATGCCCTTTCCCAGAGTGACCAAGTTCAGAGGCACAAGAGGGACTTGTGGTAGCGAACATGGCCAGAGTTGCTCTCCTTTATAGCCGATGTCCTCCAGGGGTTGGAAGCATTATTCTGAGAGTGTGAGGGGCACTGAGATGGCAAGAGGCAGGGGTGTAGAAGTTCGCAGGGCAGGGCCTGTGGAAACAGCAACCTAAGACCCAGAAGGCAAAAGGTCCAAGGCATCAGGGAGGTAGGAAGGAGCTGAGTTAAATACCAGGAAAGCTTCTAAATCACTTGCAACCTGCACCCTGGGGTCTCTCACCAGGACCTCCTCAGGGACCAGCATCAGGGTGTGGCCTGTCTTCTCTCTAGCTCCGTTCACAGTAAGTTGGCTTGAATCAGGAATTATGGTGTCTGAAGGCATTGCTGCATGTCTCCCGCATTAGGTGAGACCATGCACATTGGGGCTTCACCTGATTTCCGAGTCCAAGGCACTGAGCAGGAGTCATACCTATTGTGGCCCCCACAGATTCTCCAGTGTTCAGCAGAGCCCAGCTCCAGCTAGGACAAGGTCTGATCCATGCTTCTTTTAGGGAGGTAAGCCGAACCTGACTAGGCATTGCCTATGTTGCAGGATACAGTGGGTGCCAGGCAAGAGAAAGAGTCATCATAGGGAAAGAAAAGGCTGAGAGGCCAATGTGAGGTGTGGGAGGAGTCAGGGGTTACAACAGAGTGCCAGGGAGACGAACCTGACAACTTCAGACCCATTGCAGGAAGCCTCTGACCAGGTCATACCTTGGGGCCAGTAAGGGCCCAAGTACCCCCAGGAGGAGACATCTATGGGGAGAAAGATGAAATGCTTTTGTTGGCAACCATGTTCAGTGGGAAGCAAAGGTCAGGACAGTAGCCCCCCATGGGAGCCACGGTGGCAGTACTATACCTGAAGCTTTCCATTTGTCACCCCATGACAGCTTGTCAAGCTCAGGCAGGAACTCAGGGGTTCACAGGGTACACAATCACCCAGGCACATGGCCAAAAAGTAACATTTGTGTCCTGCTCTTCCCCAAGGCAGCTGGCCAACCAGCCCAGACTCTGCCCCAGAAGGGGGAGCAATCCTTCCCAGGACCACCTCTACAAATGATTTGGGAAAGTCCAAGCTCAAAGCAAGCTGACTCCAAGTTTGGGAAAAAATAACAAAGGGTTGAAATTAGGTCAGCTTCTTAAGACAGAGGAAAAGAAACAGAAACCGTGTGACTACAAAGGGGCAATAGGTGACAGCGCACAGGGCCAGCACGTCCGAAAGAGCAGGTAATAGGAAAACTTTCTTCAGTTATGTGAAGACAAGTAAGTGTTGCCAGCCTGGGGATGGCAAGGACAGTGCTGATAACAGATGGCTGGGAACGACAGGTGCTTAATGAGTTTTTCCCTGCAATCCGTTAACCTAAGCCAGTGGCCCTGGTGATAGCAAGGGATGAGGCACTAGGAAAAGCAGGTGAGGGCCTGGGCTCAAGGTCCCTTTTATGCCTGGTGACAGGATTGTGGTGATAGAAACAGGACAAAGAGCTCTAGCATTCAGCAGACCTTCCTGGGGAGGAAGGCAAAGGGCTCGGCAGGATGGGGCTGCTGAGGTTGTTGTCAGGGCACATGGTCTCTCCACCCACCAGTGCTCTTGGATGGTGCTGACATGAGCAACTGCCCAGGACAACAAATAGACATGACCACTTACAATACAAGCCACATGTGCACCAACTCATACACACAGACACCCAGACCCAGAAACATACACAGGCACAGAGCTGGCCACACAGACCCACATTCATTCACATATGCTCTCATCGACACACCACACATACCAGTGTGTACTGGTTCACAGAGAGACATGGACACCCAGACCCAAAGACACACACTCACACATTCACTCTCGGGTGCTCATTCAGCACACCCAGACACCAAACACTCATATGCATGCTTGCAAAATACACCCAGATATGCTCAAATGTAGTTACACACATTTCCACAGGTTTACTCATACTCTCATAAACACACATACTTATATACTCAGTTATGTTCACTCATACTCAATACTCATAAATAAACACTCATGAATATACCCACACATACACAAATCACAACTCAGACACACACTCCTAAAAGTTCCCACACACACCCTGGTTGGTATGGCTTAGTTGGTTAGAGTGTCATCTGGTAACTTAAAGGTTGCAGGTTCAATTCCCAGTCAGGGCACATACCTAGTTTTCGGGTTCAACCCCTGGTCCAGATGCATACAATCCCTGGTGTGGGTGCCAATCCTCGGTCTAGATGTGTACAGGAGGCAACCACTCTATGCTCCTTTCTTGCATCAATTTTTCTGCCTCTCCTTCCTCTCTCTTTAAAAGCAATAAAAAATAATGTCCTCGGGTGAGGATAAAAAAATTAAAAAGTTCATACATACGTGGATACAGTGGACAGACCCTCCTTCCTACTCACAAGCATGTCCATGCAGCCACATATAGTACACCCCTGCTCACTTCTCCCCCCACTCTTGGCCAAGCACAGTCTCCTGAAAAGTGGCCCTGCCAGGGAGCCCCGGAGCCCCTGAATCCCCATCACATCTCACACCCTGGTCCAGAAGTTGCCCAGGTTGAAGGAGAGAATTTTCTCAGCACAACCCTGACAAGCTCCCATCCCCCTCACTGAACCCACAGCCCCAGGCAGCCTGCACCTTTGGCATCCTCCTGGAACTCACACTGACTTCATTTTTCATTCACCCCTCCTGCAAATTTTTTCTAAGCATCTATCAAATTCCAGGACTGCATTCCACTTGGGGATCAATCATAAATAACACAGACCAAGATCCCCCTTGCTAGACATGCATTCTAACAGGAAAGACAAGTGCCATGCTAAGTGAGCAGAGCACACAGTATGTGGTATGTGAGAGGAACTAAATGCAATGGAAAAGCAAAGCAGAACAGGCTGAGGGAAGGGCCAGCTGGCAGAAGGGGTGTTTAAGGGGTGGTCATGAAAGGCTTCATTGAGAAGGCAGCAAGGGGTTCCAGGAAGAAGGAACACTGGTACAAAATGTCCAGGGGGACCAGAGTGCAAGAGTGCAGGGGAACAGAGAGGGGGGACAGCAAGAAATAAGGCCAGAAAGGAGTAGACAGCACACCATGCAAGGCTGACAACCCACTCTCAGTGTCTGACAGCATTAGGCCAGCTGGAGGTTACTGCATTAATTCAGGCAAAAGCTACACATGGCTCCAATCAGAACAGATGAGAAAGGTGGCAGGTTCTGGGAATACTTCAAAGGGAGAGCAAGAGATTTTGCTGACTGATTGCTGTGGGAGTGAGATGAGGAAGAACTGGCTGGGGAAGAATGTCAACAGTTTCACTTGGACACTATGGTAGGTGGAATAATCCACCCCCCCCCCAATATACACACATGCACATACACTGTCCAAGTCCCAATCTCCATAGTATATTACCTCATACAATAAAAGAGATATTGCAAATGTGATTAATTTAAGGGTCTTGAGATGGGGAGACTATCCTGGGTTATCCAGTGGGCCCAATGCCATCACACAGATCCTATACAGAGGCAGGAGGGTCAGAGTCAGAGAAGGAAGCAGAGAGAGAAAGAGAGAGAGGGGAAACTACAATGACACTGACTTTGAGGAGGGAGGAGGGCACTAACCAAGGATACAGATGGCCTCTAAAAGCTATTTCTCTAGGCAAAGAAACAGATTCTGCCCTACAGCCTCCAAAAGGAATGCCATCCTGCTTATACCTTGATTCTCAACTGCAAGAGAAGGATTTTGTATTATTTAAGCTACTAAGTCAGTGGTTGTTTGTTACAGCAGCAAGAGGAAATGAATACAGACATGTGCAGTGGGAAATGGTAAGAAGACAACTGTAGTACACTGTGGTGTACCCAGAGGAGTCTTTGGGCTTTAGGTGTCAGAAGCTCTGACACAAAGTGAGGCCACAGTAGGAATCTGGGTAATAGATATAAGAAGAGTACCAATTTACTCTGGCCAGTGTGGGTCAGTTGGTTGGCATATTAACCTGTATATTAAAAGGTTTCAGGTTCAATTCTAGGTCAGGGCACATACCTATATTGTGGGTTTGATCCCCCAGTCAAAGCATATATGAGAGACAACCAATCAATGTTTTTCTATTACATTGATCTCTCTCTCTCCCCAACCCCTCTCTTCCTCCCCTTCCTCCCTTCCTCCCTCCTTCCATCTATCCCTCTTTTACTCTCTCTTTAAAAGTAATGAAAAAGTGTCCTGGGGTGAGGATTAAAAAAAAAGAAGAAGAGGACAAATCCAAACTCCAGGGATCCCAATGATGGGGTCAGAGATACTAAAAAGTCAAGAGAAGGAGGCTGCAAAGAAGGGTTTCTTGTGTAAGCCTTGTGAAGAAAGTGCTTCAGAAAGGAAAGACTGGATCAATGGAGTGTGGTACATCCATGCAGGGAAAGCACTTGGGAATAAAAAGGAATGAGCTACTGATACAAGCCACAAGTGAGTGAATCTCAAAACCATGATGTGACTGGAAGAAGCCTTACATGAAAGAACACATATGGTAAGATTCCAGTTTCACACAACTCTAAGAAATGCAAAATATCCTCTGTGACAGAAAACAGGCTGGTAGTTTACTGAGGCTACAGTTGTGGAGCTGTGAGGAGACTTCAGGGCCGATGCAAGTGTTCTGTACCTTGATTTGGTGGTGGCCGCGTGGGTAAACACCTTTGTGAAAACTCATTGAATTGCACAAAATAAGTGGGTACTATTTATTTTATGTAAATCATACCTCGATGAAGTCAATTTAAAGAAATCAGCAGAGTACATGATCAATTTCAACTTCTGCTGGTAAATGAAGTAGGATGAGCCCAAGAACCACTGACCTTGTGACACCCTTTGGTAGACACAAGCCAGGGATGGATGGATATAGTTGTCTAAGTAACCACCAGGATAATCCAGTCACCTTGACCTGAAGTTGGCAGAGAGACAGGCATGTCACCCAGTAATGGCCAATGCTGTGTGGGGAAATCCATTAAGTGATACAGGAAGGTCTTTTGCTCCCTCCTTCTCCCATCCTGGTGGGAATGCTGTCACATGAGCACGATGTGTTTGTTGCTTCAGCAAACATCCTCCAAACACAATGAGAAGACAGGTGAATTTCAGAGACTGACAGGTACACTGGTTTTGTAGGACCTTGGAGAAAATACTGGACTGGTTACTCTCCATTCTACCACCCCACCCACTCTTTGCCCAGCAGGCCAACCCAACATACCTCAATGAGTTCAGCACCCTTCCAATGACACTAGCCAGGGGGAAGTGTGGAAAGATATCAGGGAGATGTACAGATGTCATTGTGTTTCTTCCCCTCCCTCCATTCTCTGGGGTCCCTCATGTAGAATGGCTGAACCCCTTCCTCCCAGACCACATCAGTTAACTACCTTCCCCCTCCTTGGGTTCTAACAACATACTTTCCTTCTCTTGCCCTTTAGGCCCTGAGGTGCCAACAGTCCCCAGCTTGTGCTAATGTCTTAACAACCTGTGAGTCTCTTTGACTCTGCCATATCTATAAAATATTCCTTTACTTCCAGTCCTCATAACTGGCTATCCCCAACTTACTGTTATGTAAGATCATTTCAGGTCAGCCAGAAGCAGTCCTAGAAAACTCATCCAATTAGCTCTCCCACCAGTGGGGAGACAGACCTTCAAGCCCATAATTACAAAATACTATCTTCCCAGGACTAAAAATGTCCATCCCAGAGTCCTAGATCTGGCCTCATCAAATGCTGTTATACCACTGCACTGGCAGTGAAAGGAGCCAAGCACTCCACTTGGAATTAAGGTAGTTTGATTTGGATTCCTGTCTCTTGCCACCAAAAATCCTAATAGTTGTCTCAAATAAAGGACTCTGAAAGATGTTGTGCTTAACTCCTGAATCTGACAACTAAAAAAAATTAAAAAAAAAAGAATGTATCTCAAAAGCTGGAATTAGTTAAACAGAATACATGATCTTTCCAAAACATTGAAATATATAAAAATCAGGGATTTGGAAGATGGTGGCATTGTTGGAGAAATCGTAATCCCTTTCCCCAAGGCACAAGAGAGAATCTGGCCGATCTGAGGAGGAACAGAGCAAGGGGCCACCAATATCGCAACATTTATGAAAATAGGACATCAAAAATTATAGCAGACATTGCAAAAACAGATGATAAGAAGACTGCTTCAGGGATAATAAGGGCCCAGGGATCAGCGTGTGGATCAGGGAGATTGCAGCCCCTAGGCCCGGTGCTCCTGGGTCAGTCTCAGGGCACCCCAGAGAGCAGAGTCACCAGTCCCTCACCTGGCATCAAGGATTGAGCAGCAGTGGGGGAGGCCTTGTCTCTTGAAGGTGCAGAGAGGGAAATGAGGACCAAGAGACAGTAACGCAGGGGCTGCGGGCATCCACGCAGGAAGAGTGAGTGCCCCAGCCCAGGGAAAAGTGAGTGTCCCAGCCCACGTGACCAAGAGCGGCCTGGCCGTGCGCCCATGCCCCCATCCTGACTAGTATGTGGTTTTCTGGAAGACACAGTTCCGAAGGCCCTGAACAAAGGAAGGGCACAGGCGTTCACGGTTTTCTGGAGCCTGCCGTGGTGATCTCAGGCAGGAACGTGCTTCTCTGGGACTCCCGTCTCTCACACTGTGAACTCAGAAAAGACTGGGTGCTTCACAGGTTCCTGGAGCCTGAAGTGAATTTGGGGAAGTGTGCAGAGAAGTTGGGGAAGTCCAGGACCCCTCGCAATCTCCGGAGCTTGCACCGTGAACTTGAAGGAGAGGCGGGTGCTTCACAGGTAGAGCCTGTGGAGGTGAACTTGGGGGAGGGGTACTACCCCTTTAGATTTCCAGAGCTTGCACCCGAACCTGAAACAGCGATTGATTCTGGGGAGAGCGGGTTGCTAGCCCTGGGGACAGGACTGGAGAGACTGACTGAGTTCTGATTGAGAAGGGTGAAAAGCATTCCAATCCAAGACCAGAAAAACCGGTTTGGCTTTTTAGAACCCAACAGGACGTTTTTTTGTTTGTTTTTGGTTTTGGTTTTTTCTGATGTTGTTTGATATCTTGTTTTTTTAAGTAACTTATTATTTTTTTACTCTTATTATTTTTATATCTCTCAATTCCTTATGTTTCTCTTCCTTTCAC
Organism: Tonatia bakeri; assembly: GCA_004024845.1. Lineage (NCBI taxonomy): Eukaryota > Metazoa > Chordata > Mammalia > Chiroptera > Phyllostomidae > Tonatia > Tonatia bakeri. Next base: position 9,875 of record PVIA01007592.1, on the reverse strand, counting down.
CCTAGTGCTATTCCTTCCACTCCAAATTTATCTCTCCTGCATTCCATCTTCTGCTTTTTTTTTTTTGAGCCTGCAAGTTACTGCAAATTTGTATTACCTTTTTCTCTCTTTTCTGACATTTTCCATTTAAATAGTATTTTGGTATTCTTTTTCTTTCTGTATAATCTTCTTTGCTTGGCTGGTTATAATGTCATTTCATAGGTTCCCCCTGTTATCACATTCACACTGTGTTGATAATTTACTGTCCTTCACTTGGGTTGCAAAAGTACACCACTCAAGGTTCTATACTCCTTATTCCTTTTGTTTTGGTCTCATAGATTCTGCCACATGATTGTTGCTTTAATATTACTGTAAATAAGACCTATTTCGTACAATTGTAAATACAACTCAACACACCTCCCAGATCTCAGCCCACTTTGAAATTTCCTGAACTCTATTGTTGTATGGGTTATCTCTATTCTTTTACACACTACTCCTATTTACTATTCTTTATTCCCACCTTACCTCAGAATCTGACCTCCCACAGCCTCACAGCTTTCTGGATCCAATTAACAATCTTTTCCTCCCCAATAAAAGTCTTATCTTCTTTCCAAACATTCTAAAATGTGACTAGTGGGGTGGAAGATCACGGTTAACACTATACGTAGTCAAAGGATCTCCCATCTCTTCTCTACTGGCTGCTACTGTAAATATCATAGAATACTGTCTTGCTGTCTTAAACCATTTTGCCTTAGTCCTCCAACTGATCACAAAAAAGAGTAGGGGGAAGCTGTGAGCACCAGAATACCCAAAAGAGACTGTACCACTGAACCTCACAGGTACCTACCACAGAAGTTAACACCATAAACACAGGGAACCAGAACAGGTCAATTTAAGAAACAGAGGTTAACAAGAAGAGTCTCAGGAACAATGAGAAGACAAAGAAATAATCTGCAAATGGAGGGAAAGGAGGAAGACTCAGAAGGAATGCTAAATGAAATAGAGGCAACTCAACTATCAGATATTGAGTTCAAAACAATGATTATCAGGAAGCTCAATGAGCTCACAATGAGCTTCCAGAAACTACAGGGAAGCTACAATGATCTTACTGCAAACTATATCAATATGAAAAAGAAAATAGAAACTATCAACAAGGGCCAAGAGGAAATGAAGAATACAATTTCTGAACTGAAGAACACAATAGAAGGAATGAAAATCAGGATCGATGAAGCAGAAGATGGGACCAGCAAATTGGAGGACAAAGTGTTTTAAAAAAAACACTGAGAAAGACCAAGAAAAGGAAAACAGGCTCAGAAAGAATGAAGAGAGATTAAGAGAAATGCAAGACAATATGAAACATAATAACATCTGTACAATAGGGATACCAGAAGGAGAAGAAGAAGGGCAAAAGATAGAAAACCTACTTGAAAAAGTAATGATGGAAAACTTCCCTGATTTAATGAGAGAAAAAGTCACACAAATCCAGAAAACACAAAGAGTACCAACCAAGAGGAACCCAAAGAGGCCCACCTCAACACACATAATAATTATAATGGTAAAATTTCAAGACAAAGAGAGAATATTAGAGGCAGCAAAGGAGAGACAGGAAGTAACATACAAGGGAGCCTCAATAAGGCTAACGGCTGACTTCTCAATGGAAACACTCCAAGCCAGAAGAGAACGGCAAGAAATATTCCAAGTAATGAGAACCAGAGGTCTGCAACCAAGGCTACTTTACCCAGGAAGGCTCTCAACCAAGATAGAAGGCGAAATAAGAAGCTTCCCAGACAAAAGAAGTCTAAAAGAATACATCTCCACTAAACCAACTCTGCAAGACATGCTAAAGGGATTGCTTTAAGGAAAGGAAGGAAGAGAGAGAGAGAGAGAGAAAAGGAGGGAGGGAGGGAGGGAGGGAGGGAGGGAGGGGAACACAGGCACATAAATGGCAATGAATAAGTACCTATCAATAATATCCTTAAATGTAAATGGATTAAATGCTCCAATCAAAACACATAGAATAGCTGAATGGATAAAAAAAAACATGACCCACATGTATGCTGCCTACCAGAGACCCACCTCAGGATAAAAGACATGCAATAAAAGACATGCACAGGCAGAAAGTGAAGGGCTGGAAACAAATTTTCCAAGCAAACGGACAGGGAAAAAAAAATGGGGTAGCAATACTCATTTCAGACAAAATAGACTTCCAAAAAAGGGCCATAAAGAGAGACCCAGAAGGTCACTTCATAATACTCAAGAAAAGAATGCACCAAGAAGACATCAATATTGTAAATATATATGCACCCAACATAGGTGCACCCAAATACATAAAGAAAATCCTAGAGGACTTTAAGAAAAATATTGACAGCAACACAATTATAGTGGGGGATTTTAACACCCCACTCTCAAAAATGGACAGATCTTCCAAACAAAATATCAACAAAGATATCATGGCATTGAAAAATACTCTACATGAAATGGACTTAACTGATATATGCAGAGCCCTTCATCTCAAAGAAGCTAAATACACATTCTTTTCAAATGTACATGGAACATTTTCAAAGACAGACTCCATGATAGGGCACAAAACAAGTCTCAACAAGGTCAAGAAAATCGAAATCATACCAAGCATTTTCTCGGATCACAAGGGAATGAAACTAGAAACCAACCCCAAGGAAAAAACTCCAAAACAATCAAAATCATGGAGATTAAATACCATGCTATTAAACAATAAATGGGTCAAGAATAAAATTAAGGAAGAAATCAAAAGGTTTCTGGAAACAAATGAAAATGAACTCACAACAACCCAAAACTTTTGGGACACAGCGAGGGCAGCATTGAGAGGGAAGTTCATAGCGATACAGGCATACCTAAAAAAGATAGAAATATTTCAAACAAACAACCTAACGCTACATCAACAAGAACTTGAGGAACAACAACAAAGACAGGCCAGAACAAGTAGAAAGCAGGAAATAACAAAGATCAGAGCAGAATTAAATGACATAGAGACTAAAAGGACAATTCTAAGCATCAATGAATCCAGGAGCTGGTTCTTTGAAAAGATAAACAAAATTGACAAGCCTTTAAGCAGACTCATCAAGAAAAAAAGAGAGAAGACCCAAATAAACACAATCAGAAATGAAAGAGGAGATATCACAACTAATATCACAGAAATACAAAGGATTGTAAGAAATTGCTATGAAGAACTGTATGCCAAGAAATTTGAAAACGTAGGTGATATGGACAAATTTGTAGAAAAATATAATCTTCCAAAACTGAATGAAGAAGAAGCAGAAAGCCTGAACAGACCAATAACAGCAAATGAAATTGAAACAGTAATCAAAAAACTCCCAACACACAAAAGCCCTGGACCAGATGGTTTCACAGGAAAATTCTACACAGCATTTAAGGAAGAGCTAACCCCTATCCTGCACAGAACATTCCAAAATATTGAAAATGTTGGAAGACTCCCAAACTCTTTTTATGAGGCCAACATCATCCTAATTCCAAAACCAGATAAAGACACAGCAAAGAAAGAAAACTTCAGGTCAATATCGCTGATGAACATTGACACTAAAATCCTCAACAAAATACTGGCAAACCGCATCCAACAATACATTAAAAAGATCATCCACCATGACCAAGTGGGTTTCATCCCAGGCATGCAAGGATGGTTCAATATTTGCAAATCAGTAAATGTAATACATCATATAAACAAAAGCAAAGACAAAAATCACATGATCATATCAACAGATGCAGAAAAAGCATTTGATAAGGTACAACACCCGTTTATAGTAAAAACACTCAGCAAAGTGGTAATAGAGGGAGCATTCCTCAACATAATAAAAGCCATATATGAGAGACCTACAGCCAGCATCATACTCAATGGGCAAAAATTAAAATTTTTTCCACTAAGAACAGGAACAAACAAAGGTTGTGCACTTTCACCACTTCTGTTCAATATAGTATTGGAAGTTTTAGCCACAGCAATCAGACAAGAAAAGGAAATAAAAGGCATCCAAATCAGAAAGAAGGAAACAAACTGTCATTGTTTGCTGATGACATGATAGTATATGTAGAAAATCCTATAGACTCTACCAAAAAACTGCCTGACCTATTAAACGAATTTGACAAAACAGTGGGATACAAAGTCAATATCCAGAAATCAAAGGCATTTCTGTACATCACCAATGAAATAGCAGAAGCAGAAATCAAGGAAAAATTCCATTTGAAATAACAAAAAGAAAAATAAAATACCTAGGTATAAACCTAACCAAAGAGGTAACATTACCTGTATTCAGAAACTACATGCCACTGCGAAAAGAAATCAAGGAAGATACAGACAATGGAAACATATACGGTGTTCATGGATCAGAAGACTTAACATCATCAAAATGTCTATACTACTCAAAACAATTTACACATTCAATGCAATACCTATTAAAGTACCAATGGCTTATTTCACAGACATAGAACAAACACTTCAAAAATTTATATGGAACCATAAACAACCCCCAATAGCTGCTGCAATTTTGAGAAAGAAGAATAAAGTAGGAGGGATCACAATACCAGGCACTAAACTATACTACAAAACCACTGTAATCAAAACAGCCTGGTACTGGCATAAAAACAGGCATATGGATCAATGGAACAGAACAGAGAGTCCAGAAATAAACCCAAGTCTCTACAGTCAATTAATGTTCGACAAAGGAGGCAGCAACATAAAATGAAGTAAAAATAGCCTCTTCAACAAATGGTGTTGGGAGAACTGGACAGCTACATGCAAAAAAATGAAACTGAAACACCAACTTACACCTTTAACAAAAATAAGTTCAATGTGGATAAATGACGTAAATATAAACCATGACACCATTAAAGTACTAGAGGAGAACATAGGTAGGAAAATCTCAGATATTTCACGCAGGAACTTTTTTACTGACATGTCCCCTAGAGCAAGGGACATAAAGGAAAGAATAAACAAATGGGACCTCATCAAAATAAAAAGCTTCTGCACAGCTAAAGAAAACAGTATCAAAATAAAAAGAGAATCAACTGTATGGGAAAACACATTTGCCAATGATACCTCAGACAAGGGCTTAATCTCCAAAATATATAAAGAAGTTACATGACTCCACTCTAAGAAGACAAGCAACCCAATTAAAAAATGGGCAAAGGACTTGAACAGACACTTCTCCAAGGAGGACATACAGAGGATCCAAAGACACATGAAGTGATGTTCAATATCGCTAGCTATCAGAGAGATGCAAATTAAAACCACAAGGATATACCATTTCACACCAGTCAGAATGGCCATCATAAACAAAGCAACAAACAACAAGTGTTGGAGAGGTTATGGGGAAAAGGGGACCCTAGTGCACTGTTGGTGATACTGCAGACTGGTACAACCACTGTGGAAAGCAGTACAGAACTTCCTCAGAAAACTAAAAATGGACCCGCCTTTTAACCCAGCAATTCCACTGCTAAGATTATATCCTAAGAATCCTGAAACACCAATCCAAAAGAACCTATGCACCCCAATGTTCATAGCAGCACAATTTACAATAGCTTAGTGTTGGGAGCAACCTAGGTGCCCATCAGTAAATGAATGGATCAAACAACTATGGTACATTTACACAATGGAATTCTATGCAGCAGAAAGAAAGAAGGAGCTCCTACCCTTTGCAACAGCATGGATGGCACTGGAAAGCATTATGCTAAGTGAAATAAGCCAGGCAGTGAGAGACAAATACCGTATGACATCACCTTTAACAGGAACCTAAACAACAAAACAAAGAAACAAGCAAAATATAGTCAAAGACACTGAAATTGAGGACAGGCTGAAAGTGACCAGAGGAGAGAGAAGAGGGAGTTTCTGGGGACAAGGGGAAGGGTTTACAGGAACAAAGTTAAAGGACAAATGGACAAAAACTAGGGGAACGTGGTAATGGGAGGGAACTGGAGAAGGATGGGAGGGCGGGCTGGAATGGGAGTAAAGGGGAGAAAACTGTACTTGAACAATGATTAAAATAAAATAAATAAATAAAAGGTCACACAAGTCTAGGAAACACAGAGAGTCCTAATCAAGAGGACCCCAAACAGGCCCACTTCAATTCAAATCATAATTAAAATGGTAAAATTCCAAGACAAAGAAAAAAGATTAAAGACAGCAAGGAGGATTGGGAAGTAACATGCAAGGGAGCCCTGATAAGGTAAGCAGCTGACTTCTCAATGGAAATGCTCCAAGCCAGAAGAGAATGGCAAGAAATATTCCAAGTAATGAGAATCAAAAGTCTGCAACCAAGGCTACTTTACCCAGCAAGGCTCTCAATCAAGATAGAAGGCCAACTAAGGAGCTTCCCAGACAAAACAAGCCTCAAAGAATACACCACCATCAAACCAGTTCTGAAAGAGATGCTAAAGGGTCTATAGGAAGAAAAACAGTGAGAGAGAGGAACACACGTCAAAAAAAAAATGGCAATGAATAAGTACTTATCAATAGTTACCTTAAGTGTAAATGGAATAAATGCCCATATCAAAAGACATAGAATAGCTGAATGAATAAGAAAGCATGACCCACACATATGCTCCCCACAAGAGGCCCACCTCAGAACAAAAGACCTGCACAGACTGAAAGTGAAGGGCTAGAAACAAATATTCCAAGATAATGGACAGGAAAAAAAAAAGGCAGGGGTAACATACTCATATCAGACAAAATAGAATTAAAAAAAACAGCCATACAGAAACACAGAAGGTCATTTCATAATACTCAAGGGAAGAATCCATCAAGAAAACATAAACATCATAAATATATATGCACCCAACATAGGAGCACCCAAAAAGAAAATATTGGAGGATATCAAGTAACACATTGACAGCAACACTACTATAATAGAAAAATTTAACACCTTACCGTCAAAAATGGATAGGTCCTGCAAACAGAATATCAACAAAGATATTGCAGGATTGAACAATGCCCTACATTACGTGGACTTAGCTGATATATATATATAGCCTTTCATCCCAAAGAAGCAAAATACACGTTCTTTTCAAATGCACATGGAACATTTTCAAAGATAGACCACATGATAGGACACAAAACAAGGCTAAATAAATTCAAGAAAATTGAAATCATACCAAGCATTTTCTCCAACCACTGGAGGGACTGAAGGGACTGAAACTAGAAACCAACCTCAAGGAAAAAAAACCCAAACACTCAAACTCTTGGAGATAGAATAGTGTTCTATTAAAGAATGAATGGGTCAAGAATGAGATTACAGAAGAAATGAAGATGTTTCTGGAAACAAATGAAAATGAACTCACAATAGTTCAAAACTTGTGGGACACAGCAAAGGCAGTCCTGAGAGTCAATTTCATAGCAATAGAGGCCTACCTAAAAAAGATAGAAACATTTCAATAAATAAACAACCTAACCTTACATCTACAAGAACTCTAGGAACAACAAAAAAGACAGTCAAGAGCAATTAGAAGGAAGGGAACAACCAGGATCAGAGCAGAATTAAACAGAATAGAGACTAAAAGCACAATTCTAAGTATTAATGAATCCAGGAGCTGGTTCTTTGAAAAGATAAACAAAATCGACAAGCCTTTATGCAGGCTCATCAAGAAAAAAAGAGAGAGGACCCTAATAAACAGAATCAGAAATGAAAAAGGAGAGATTACAAGTGATACCACAGAAATACATAGGATTGTAAGAAATTACTATAAAGAACCGTATGCCAAAAAATTTGAAAACCCAGGTAAAATGGACAAATTTCTAGAAAAATATAATCTTCCAAAACTGAATGAAGAAGTAGAAAGCCTGAACACACTAATAACAGCTGATGAAATCAAAGCAGTAATCAAAAACTCCTGGCTCACAAAAGCCCTGGACCAGACGATTTCACAGGAGAATTTTACAAAGCATTTAAGGAAGAGTTAACCCCTATCCTTCACAGATTATTCCAAAATATTCAAGAAGATGCAATGCTCCAAAACTCTTTTTATGAAGTCAGCATTAGCCTAATCCCAAAGCCAGATAAAGACACAACAACAACAAAAACTTCAGGCCAATATCTCTGATGAACAGAGATTCTACTGAAATCCTCAACAAAATATTGGCAAACCACATCCAGCACTATGTTTAAAGGATAATATACCATGACTAAGTGGGATTCATCCCAGGGATGCAAGGATGGTACAATATTCACTAATCACTAGATGTAATACATCACATAAACAAAAGCAAAGACAAAAGTTATATGATCATATCAACAGATGTGGAAAAAGCATTTGATAAGGTACAGCACCCATTTATGATAAAAACACTCAGCAACGTGGGAATACAGGGAGCATTCCTCAATGTAATAAAGACTATATATGAGAGACCTACAGCCAACAACATACTCAATGGACAAAAACTTAGAGCTTTCCCACTATGATCAGGAACAAAACAAGGATGCCCACATTCACCATTCCTATTAAGCATAGGATTGGACATGCTAGCCACACAATCAGACAAGAAAAAAAAATAAAAGGCATATAAATTGGAAAGGAGGAAGGAAAAGTGTCATTGTTTGAAGATTACGTGATAGTGTACATAGAAAATCCTATAGACACCACCAAAAATCTATTCGACCTAATAAATGAATTTGAAAAAACAGCAGGATACAAAGTCAATATTCAGAAATCAAAGACATTTTTGTACACCAACAATGAAATATCAGAAACAGAAATCAGGAAAAAATCCCACTTGATATAGCAACAAGAAAAATAAAGTACCCATAAATAAATGTAACCAAGGATGTAAAAGACCTGTACTCAAAAAACAACACAACACTTCAGAAGGAAATTAAGGAAGACACAAACAAATGGAAGCATATACATGCTCATGGATTGGAAAAATTAACATGATCAAAATGTCCACACTACCCAAACAATTTATAGATTCAATGCAAACCCTATTAAACCACGAATAGCATATTTCACAGATATAGAACAAACATTTCAGAAGTTTATATGGAACCATAAGTGACCCCAAATAGCTGCAGCAACTTTGAGAAAGAAGAAAAAAGGAAGAGGGATCACAATACCTGATATCAAACTCTATTACAAAGTCACTGTAATCAAAACAGACTGGTACTGGCATGAGAACAAGCATACAGATCAATTGAACAGAACAGAGAGCCCAGAAATAAACACAAGTGTCAAGGGTCAATTAATATTCAACAAAGTGGGCAGCAGCATCAAATGGAGTAAAAATAGCCTCTTCAACAAATGGTGATGGGACATCTGGACAGCTACATGCAAAAAACTGAAACTCAATCACCAACTTACACCATACAAAAAAACAATTTCAAGGTAAATAAAAGACTTAAATATAAGCTGTGATACCATAAAAGTTCTAGAGGAGAACATAGGCAGGAAAATCTCAGATATTCCATGCAGCAGTATTTTCACTGGTATGTCCCCTAAAGCAAGGACATAAAGGAAAGAATAAACAAATGGGACCTCATCAAATTAAGAAGCTTCTGCATGGCTAAAGAGCATTAAAATGAAAAGAGAACCAACTATATGGGGAAACATTTTTGCCAGTGACTTCCTGGACAAGGGTTTGATCTCCAAACTATATAAAGAGCTCACACAACTCCACTCCAGGAAGACAAAAATCCCAATTAAAAAATGAACAAAAGACTTGAACAGACACTTCTCCAAGGAGGACCTACAGAGGGTCCAGAGACATATGAAAAGATGCTCAGCTTCACTAGCCATCAGAGAGATGCAAATGAAAACCACAGTGAGATAACACTTCACACTGGTCAGAATGGCCATCATAAACAAAGCAACAAACAACAAGTGCTGGTGGGGTTGTGGAGAAAAGGGAACCCTAGTGCACTGTT